>JADLIF010001334.1:0-38690 GCA_016648015.1 Steinernema khuongi
AAAGAGGTTTGCCGAAGCCAAGTGCATGTCCGAAGCTTTTCGCTCTTTTGCTTTTCGCTCTTTTACTTTTCGCTCTTTTGGTTTTTCGCTCTTTTGTATTTTCGCTCTTTTGCTTTTCGCTCTTTTGTGTTTCGCTATTTTGGATTTTCGCTCTTTTGTGTTTCGCTATTTTGGATTTTCGCTCTTTTGTTTTCGCTCTTTTGTGTTTCGCTCTTTTGCATTCGCTCTCCTGTCCGGGTGCGCCTATAAATGCAAAAGCCGAGCGACGTTCTGCATCACCAAGCAAATATGTCCCCAGTTTACTCGATCCTTCTTCTCCTGGCTGTTCTTGTCGCCCTTCTTGGCACCAGCTACGCCGAGTTGGGACCTGAAGGGTATGTCCTTAGCTTCAATGTACTAGAATAGATGGACTTGTTCAGATTCGGCAAGGGAGGCGACCGCGGAGTCGACGGAGAGACGCTCAGCCGCTTCGCCAGAGCCTACGGATACTACGGCAAATGAACATGTATCTTCAGTTTCGCATGAAATGTAAACGATATGTACCCATACTTAGCATTTATCGTGAATAAAATTTAACCCTCACCTACAGTCTTAAAAGTGCACTGATGTACCAACCTTTTCGACACCCCAACAAGGACATCGTGGATCCTGAATATCTTGTTATTCCAACACCATCGAACTCACAAGAAGGGCGTATCGATACGGTATCCGCACCTAGAACTGTTCTCAGAATGTTTTTATAGCATCGATCTTAAGGTCCATCCTATGCTCCGAGTCCAAGTCCATATCCCCGATAATATGTAACAACTCGAATTTTTTCGATATGTTATCCTCCCGAACCTAGAACTGTATTCAGAACGTCTTTATAGCATCCATATAGAGTCCATATCCCTTAAGAGACTCACTTCATAAAGGTGGGTCTCCAAAGTGAGCCCCTTGCTATCAGAGCGCGCTGTATCTATAGAGTTTTTCCGTCCTCTGTGTTCTGTCATTCCTTATGCATGACCCAAGAAGACACATGCAAATAACTTATGTTTTATTGGGAGCACTGTCGATCGATGATTTCACGAGTTAACAAAGTTACTATTCTGAATCCTGCGCTATCGAAGGGAGACATTGAAGGCGCGACGAACGGGAAGGCACTGAGCAATAACGTATTGCGGCGAATATACAACACAATTATTACGGAAACGCGGCAGTAAAATAAAGGCGGAAGGGGGTGGTACACAAGTTAAGCCCAGCCGCCAGTCAGCTTGTGGAAAAGTTCCTCGTTCAGCGACTGATTCTGGTCCTTGCTGCGCATCGAGAGGAAGATGTAGCCGCCGATGAACTCGTGCACCACTTTGCAGTCCGCCGAGAGGGGCTTGAACTCGATGTCGCCGTCTTCGAATTGGATCTGTAAAAGGAGCTATATACAAGGGGGAAAGCTGGAAAGATACCTTAAGATGACGAATTTCCCAGTTTACGTGCCACTTCTTCATGGCCGAGAACCTCCAGGTCTTGACACTCTCCCCGTTGTCCATGCTGAGTCGCATAAGACGGTTGCAGGCCACGCTGATTAGCTCAGGCTTGCGTGCGTTCCTGAACTTCACCAGGAAGTAGTGCTGGCCGTGTTCTGGAAGCGCTTCCCACGCTCGGATGTACTGCAGTTTTGCTTCCGTGGCCGAAAGGTTCTTCACGTTCCTGTGGGCGTCGCTAATGCGGTTTTGAAGCTAAAAATGACCCAAAATTGTCGCCAATGTGAAGTAGCACCAACGGAGTTCTTGGACTTTGCACGCCGCACATATCTCTGCGACACGAACTCGTCCACGTTGAAGTCGTCGGGAAGCTGCACAGAAGGCGCCCTCTTCTTCGCCGTTCCATTCTGCGCCGTGTGCACTGAAACGACGTTTAGGTTCGTGGCCACCTATACTTCAAAACTCACTGCCTGACTGCATCTGGAGAAGCTTCTTGATAGAATCCACCTCGGTCTGGTACGACGAGTCGGCCATCGACTTGCCTCGAGAAGCCAGCTTGCAAGCTGACATCCACTTCGCGTACTGGTGCTCCTGAAGCGATGGTTTTAGGCACTCTCGTCAACAAAACACCGTTACCGTGTCACACCTGATGATGAAGTCGGACATTCCCTCGGCGGAGGGCACCAGCAGCTTGATCTGGTACTTCTGTTGGTTGACGCTGATGTCCGGTGTCACTTCACATCCCTTCAGGCTGAAGTGGCCAAGCGGTGCCGATCTCAAGTCGTTCGTCTGGTAGTAGGTGAGATGGAGGTCTCGGAACGTGAAGTAGCCGCGCTTGTAGTTTTTCAGACCCAGCTTCTTGGGTTTCAAGTACTTCAAGTACTCGCCTAATTCGGGGACTTGAGTGAGGTCGTTGCGACGGCTTTGAGCGGCTGCGTCGAGGTTTTGTTCCTGGAAGGGGTTAAGCATTGAGATATAGACCTCATGGCGAATATCCAATCCTATTAACATTCCAAAAACCCCAAATTTCATTCAGAATCTACCGACTCACCAACTCATCGAGCAACAGGTCAACATCGTCCTTCTCCGGAGTATCCCGCTCTGGAGAGTTCCTCTGCAACGTGGCCTGGAGCTGCAACGCGGCAAATAGCGTCGCTTCCTCTTCAGTGTGGTCGAACTCGTCCCACAGAATGGACCACTTCGCCTGTTCGTAGAGCTGATTGATACGGACGGGGTCGTACTTGTTGTTCAGGTCGAAGAAGGTCATGAACCGGAACCTCAGCATCACAAGCTCTCCCTCGGCGATTCCCTGTTCCATGAGGGAGCGCGAGGAGTCCAGCCAACCGCGGTTCAGAGCCGCCTTCTCGATGTAGTTCTGAGGACGGAACACGGGTCGGTCGCTGCGGTTTTCCACGCGAGGAGAGTGGACCAGCTTCATGTCGTACTGCTCGTTTTCGAGGCCTTCGATGAAGGAGACGCTTGGGACGAGAGGGTTGCGACCGATTGTTCCGCAGTACTGAAATGAGGATATGATCAGATCCCGTAGGAAAGGACTCTTTGAAGGATAGGCAAAATTCAAGATATCAAAACATCTACTTACAGCAGCAGGGCCAGGTGAGCATCCTCGCGGAAGGGTTCCACTCCTCGGCATCGTTCCCAGCTCGTGTGCATTGAACATTCCTCCAGTTCCGGAGAGCATTCCAGGGGACATGTGCCTTCTTCCCTGGGCCAGATCATGCGTTGACGCGCTGATCGGCTGCTGACGTCGGAGTGTTCCCGGACCAACGGACTCTTCTCCTTTTCCGAGCCGGATAGGCTGGTCGGATTCGTATCCAATTCCTCGGCGGAGAGCTTCGGGACTGAAGTAGCGCTTCAAGGATAGCTCTTCGCTGTAGCGGATTCCGACCTCGCGACAAAGTTCTTGGACGGCGCGGACGATGTTCGCTGAGAAGTCGAGGAAAACCTCGATTTCCTGCATGTCCGGGAGCTGGACCCTGAAGAGGATTGAGGTTTCAATGGGGATCGCTACGACTTTGCTTATTTTAATTTTGATCCCGTATGGTACAAGTTCACAGCTTTACAGCCAAGCTCTGTATCTGTAATGATCACTCTTCGAAAATGCGTCCAAGATTTCTATGGCTATTCGGCCTTCCTAACCTCTAAGCGTGTGCTACCACTTAATCAGACTTTCTGAATGGTCTCTGATTCCCAGCGCGGTGGACTTCGAAATATACATTTGTTATTTCCATTTTTATTTCCGTGTTGTTTCTCCATTTCTGCCTGTTGCTAAGCACCGTGAAAAATCACCCTTCGAGGTCACTCTAGTGGCTCTCGTTTCTCCCCCGCGGTTTCATTCAAAACACAAAGTGTATTCTGCTGAAGTGTAATACCGGTGGTGGTCCCACACTTGCCCGTTTTTCTCGAAAACGTGGGCCACGTTCCCGCTTCCAGCTTCCCGGAAAATAAACTCACAGCGCCATCTTGTGCATGGGCGTAAATTCAACATAAGTGGCGGCGGTGATTCCGAGCTGATCGAGGGTGCTGCGCGTGTGCGTCAGCCAGCGGCATTTCTCGGGCCACCATAGTGCGTGGTCGCTCCAATCGCGTTGTACATCTAAAAAGTGATTCATTTTCATGGAATGGCGACGGCGTGGGAGTGTAACAAGCTGCTGCGGACGCTTTTTCAGCCGTACTGCCACTTACCGTCGACCTGCTCGACCAGCTTGAGCATAACGCCGCCGATGTGTTGATCTCCACGGACATAGAGATCGCGCGATACGTTCAAGTCGGTGATGAAGACGGGCAGCTTCCATGTGCCATCCACGGGGGAGGCGGGGTCCACCAAGTGGGCCATCGCCTGCAACGGAACGGGACGTGTATTTGGGGGAAGCCGTAAATGGAGTCGTTTCACGCGGACTTGCGGAAATGAGTCATCGTGCACCGGGGAGGAAATGTGAAATGTTGTTTTGCGCCAACGGGAAGTACTTGGCACCAGAATAGGACGACGACCGCGGTGGGAACTGAAGAACGCTTCAGTGGGCACGTAGAGAAATTGGATATGGATTCTTGGAATTCCCGGGCGGGCTGCTAGGTGGATTTGAGGACAATAAGTAGCATTATTTGGGCTTCCGTTTCAAGTAACTTTGATCCCTGCTTCATCGGGCATGTAGAGACCATATTGGGTAGGTTATACTCGTCGAACGTCTGGCGCTTTGCTTTAGCTTAAAGAGGACCTTCAACACCATTGTGAAATGGTGCTCTCTTCGTTCTTTCCTGAGAAACAGCTTGACATTCTGGTAACAAGGGACATCATGACACGGAGCCAGCCAAAACAGGAAACTAATCATCATGCTTCTAAGGAGAAGGCAAAAATGATCGTTCTGAGTGAACAAAACAAACTATGACTCTCCAGGACGTTAAGCTCTCAGGGGAGTCAGTTGTCGTCAAAAACAAGCAGAAGACATATTTTCTGAGAAAAGGAGAGAACTTGATGGATATGTGAGTCTCTTAACCTGAATGGTCCTAGTTCAAGCCAGTAAGGAGGGAGAGTAATCACGGTAGGAAGTCCGAATGAATGGAAGGCCGCGCAGTAAATCAAATCAAGAACAATGGCGGTCATTACGGACTCTTTTGGCTGTCAGAAATTGGCCATAAACCTACAGAATAGCAGTGCATCTATAGAAAGGTCCTCCCTGTCCGGCAACTCAAGGATCATGTGATGGAGATCCAGAATGGCAAACAAGTATAGATGTCAACGGAATTCGGTTTAAAAACAAACAGTAAGTCAAGCAAACATATTGTAAAGGATGCCTTTAGAGGTCCGTAAATCACGGGTTCAACCAAAGATGTTACCGGAATGCCGATTTTCGAGAAAAACCCCGAACAACTGTCAACAGAAAGGCTCCCCATCACGTTCCACCAAGTTTCAGCCCTCCTAGATGGAACAAGGTCGCCGAAAAGAGAATAAGGCTCGACCATACGGAATCCAATCACATTCCCATGCACCTCACCGTACAGTCATACGTTTTTGCGGAACCCGAGCGGCAACGATCACAGCGGACCGATCGATGCAACCGCGAAAGAACATCTCCAGTGTCGCCGTGGTCGGTGACCGAACGAACGTGCGAACTCCCGGACGGAGGACACTACCGTGTCGCCTCCGCTGACCGCAATCGCGTGGGGCGGAAATGCGCACCACCACAAGGTGAGCAGCGGCCTGGCCAAGGCCCTTGGGAGCAAACAGCCGCGCCGTCGCAGCTTCAGCGTGCGGGAAGACGCGGACCGTGTTGTTAAACTGCTGCTCGGACGCCGCTCAGGTTGTTGCACAGTTGTATAGCAATCTCAGCGACGACGATGCTGCAGGCGGAACAGTAGTGCCTGGGACGTCTTCAGTGGGACGCCCCCGCGCGCGGACCGTTTTATGCGTGCGGCTGCGGCCGCGGCGTCGGCTGCCGGAGGGCCTGAACTCGCCCCCGGCGAAGTGCCGAGGATATTTGCTCCCGCCGGCGGCGATTATCCAATCATGTCCGCGGCGGGATTGACGAACGCTCAAGGAGGGCGCGATAGAGGGACGCTTAAATGAAGTGATCGGGATGCTGTTATCGAGAGAAGAGAAACTTGAAGGGATTTCTAACTATCTCTCTAACCAACCTGATTTCTAACTAGCTTTCTAACCAACCTGAGCTAATTCTATCGACTGATCAGAGCGCACGATCCTACGATCTAACTGACCGTCTCCTTAAAAACGTTGAGAGTAGCCCAAGCTTGAATCCTGAATCATATCAAGAAGAACATCGAGTTTAAACCTTCAGCTTGTTGGCACAGGTGGGCTTAATTCATAACATAACATAAATTATTGAAGACAAAAGGCGGTTATTGCCTTGAGGGTACATGGAGCAGGACAGTACTCTCATAGCCAGATGTTATTAGTTTTAGGGTCCAACGCAAACATCCAAGAACCGGCTCCGCTGGCCTTAAATGGGAACTGGAAAATAACAACTGGCCCGGCGAAGTGTCAGAGATATTTGCTCCCTGCGACGATTATCCAATCACGGTCATCGGAGGGATTGTGGAACACCCCGGCCCTTGGAGAGGCGCGATAAATAAACGCGCAAATGAAGTGAGGACGCATTGTGTCCTCGGGGAACGGGATGCATGTGAGCCGCGCGCCGTTAGGGAATTGTTTCGCTCGTCGAATATTCATTGGAATGAGGACACAGGGACGTTTCGGATGGGATGAAACAGCGGCCATTAGCGGCAACGATCGATTCCCGCTTTCTGGAGACTCGCCTCTGACACCGTGGTGTAATGTTTGTTGCGTTGATCGATCACGTTTATGCCTGTGATGTGTCAGGTGCTCCTTTTTTCGTGGGCTATGTGGTCAGCGATGAGAATAAGGGATGAGAAAAAATGTCGTAAAAAACGAGGAACGAAACACCGAAAAAGCTGTTAGTTATCGACGGATCCATTCAAGTCGTCACTTGTCCGACTCTGCTGATCTCAGGGCGCTGTTTGGCCCCTTTGTTTCTTTTGACCATCTTATGAGCTTCTTCATCTTGACTTTCTATTGACAGGAATATCCATTATATTTTCTGGACTTCCAGATAAGTTAGACGTACATTTGGAACGTACACTCAGAACGATGTATCGGATACAGCTCAAGAAGGCGTGATTCTGAAAGATAGGACCTTTGCCACCAATGAAAATTTATGCCGTAAGAAGTCATGCAGATAGGGTTACGACCGATTGTCCTCCAGTTATCCTCGATTACCCAAAACTGCAAATCTCGCCTTATCTCTCAACTCCCTATCAGTAGAAAGGTTCGGTGAATACATTTGTTTAATAGTCCGAAAGCGCAAACAATGTGCATAGTTAAGATCACGACGACAAACATTAGACTTGACCATAAAATGCTAAAAACATCGTGGACGACCGAAAATCATGACACAGTTGTATCTACCACGTAGGCTGCTTCCATCGATAAAGTTAGGGTCGTATCTAGAATTGTCGGCTTGCCACATTCCGCTCTTGAAGTGGCAGCAATCCGAACGACGGCAAATGGCAATTGAAGGACGGAAGGCGAACGCCCTTCGCTGCGTTCCGGCTTTGAAAGGATTGCAATCGAGTCCGGGAAGACATGGGATCCCAGGGTAGGCAAGGCGGAAAGACACTATACTGTGCCCGGGGTTGTATTGTCCGGACTTATAAGGGAGGCACCAGCCACGTCGCTCCCCTGGCTGGCATCTGGGAGGCTTGGCGTTCGCCACGTAGACAAGTAAGACCAGGATAAGGAAAGGAACCTTCATTGTTCCGAGAAGGCCTGTGGCGCAAAGGCCTGCTTTATGTAGGAAGATGAAGACCAGGTCGCAGAGAATTAATATTTCCGCTTCCTTCGTTGCCAGGGTGGAAGGCGATTGCAGAAGGGAAACGCAAAAAGAATACAAAATTCTGCAAAGTCGAGATAGGAAAGACATACTTTGGACCCTTCAATCAAACACAAAGATAGATCACGCAGTACCAGAGAACGTAAAACAAAGCAATCCATGAGTGCCGCTCAGTCTCCTTCTTCAGGCCGTATTTTTCATATAGTGAAATCCGCCTCATTCCCTTGCAGTCCTTAGAGCGGCAACAGCAAAATATGTGCTTTGCATTCTCATTCCATCTGCACAACGGCGGGCCGCCGGTCATCATTTCACGCTCGCAGATGCTTGAACCGTCAGAAGTCACGTTGTCGCGGTAGAAGCAGCCAATACGATCGAAGCGTATAATGTTATGGGGCCGTTTCGCGTAGCAGCCCATGGCTTTAGTATGAGAGTGAGCACATGGCGCTTCCAAGCCGTCTTTCCGCAAACATATCTGAAATAGAGGTAAAAGCCATGGTCACTTCACCAGTGGTCTTACACTGCTCTTGGGCCTTCCAATATCACGTGCTAGTATTGTCTGGTTAACATGAAATTTCAACGCTTCAGTTCGCAGGGGTAGACCGTTGCACAGGTCGCCATAGCAACAGCACATCGACGATCCGAGCGTTTTATTACTGTAGAAGCAGCCTGACGTATTCTCATTGCATTTTCCGTCGAACTCGTTGGCCAGTAGAAGACCACGCTCATCGGCAAAAGCTCCGGCCTCTACGATCAAACCTAAACACGCTAGCGATTCCTTAGCTACATTCCATCCAGTAGACATACCGTTCTCCTCGCTCTCGTCGATTCGTATGTAGCACCTGAGTGACTGCTTATTCTGCACTTTATTATTATGGTCGGAAGTCTTATAATCCGCGTGATGTCCGTCGTACTCGTAACAGGAGGTGAAGTTCTAAACACGCCTTCAGTGGTCCTTATCTGTTTATATCGCCACGTACAGTGAAGGCCTGGTAGTACTTGACGGGGTCCATGGTCGCGTCGCAGTCCTGATCGGAACACTCGCAGGTGAATACGGTCCAAGGCATTCCCTGGCTGTACTCCTCGACAAAAGTGGAGCTATTTGAAGCGCACTCCTGCACGTATTCGCTCACGTCGATCGAAAGACGGACTTCGTGAAGTGTACACGTGGTTCCGTTCATGAGAGCAACTCTGGATACTGTAGACATTGGAATCACGTTGGTGTCTAAAGTATCTTTGCAGTCATTGAGTAGGTAGACCGACTTACAGGGAAGACTGTGGATTTCTTGTCCACTTCTCACGTCCATGGTTCGCGTACATTTGCTGTACGTATGTGGGAATGTCTTGTCCATTTGCGCATCATAAAGAGGCTCGACGGCTAAGGCAGGCCGAACGCAATGTCTGTTTGCATTTACAAATGCTACTTTGTCGCCAGTTCCGAATAAGTTCTAAGAATTGCCGAGACTAGAACCTTTCTTCAATGTGTTAATACCTCTTTCATATAGTTGCAGAAGAACCCTCGGCAGCAGCACTTGGCCCCGATTGTCCTCCTTTTCTCGGCGAAGTTCTCCTTGAATTCGAAGGGGCAAATGTAGAACGGGTTTCCATCGTAGATCGTTTGGCAGTAGCCCGTGTGCGGACAGTCGGTCAGGTTCGCTGCCGAAGCCTCGTGCGTGATTGCAGTCGTTCCATTTTCAAAGAATGTATATCTTGTGGATGCACTGCAGACCTGAAGAATGGACATCCAAACATAAGAATGATGAAGGATACCCTTACCTCGTTAAAATGTGAGAATCGAACTTCACTTGCATGTAGTTCAACCTCCTGCGGATACATTTGATAACCAGCGCCACCAACATGACCCGTAAGAAAAGTAGTCGTTTCACGGTAAGCGGCACAAAACGATAACTTGTTAGCAGACACAATCCTCTCCTTGTTCTGTTCTTCATGAGACAGAAGACCATACATCTCCCCAACCTTCGGCAGAAATTTGTTGATATCACTGTCTTCGTAACTTCCGTAGGCGCAGCACACTATTTTATGCACTTCAGGATTTACAACTATGAAGCAGTGCCCCTCGGTAACCCCCGACAGAGCAGTCTAAAACATGTATGTACTTATATCTCAATTTTTAGGGGTATAAGGGCCTTACCATGTTTAATCCATTCCGATAGAGTTTGCAATCGGCTTTTGCCGCAAATTCTTCAGAGCTGGCAACGGACGGTGTCCCGAACTCAAGATTTCCGATACCTTGCCGTGTAATGTGCCGTGAACCACAAACATCTAATCCGTGTTCAATTGGCGTCTGAACCCTAGTTGTACAGTTGCAGAACTATTAAGACGTACCAGCCTCCCATATTCGTTCCGACAGTCGGAACTCTTCAATTCTCGTTGATAATATTCCCCTCCTTCAGTGTCTCCTCCATAGCAGCTGAAGAGGCCATTCTCAACATCGAGCGGAATGCAGTTGATGAAGCTCGTCAGAATGTACTGCTTGAGAAGATACTCCTCCTGAAATCAGAATTAGAGAAAAAAAGAGTGCAATGGACCGCTTACTATGAGGACATCTGGCCACCAGCTCTGTAGCCACTCGAGATGGTCGGGTAGCCGGAATGCTACGTAGTACACATCTAGGTACGATCCGACATACGACGGGTCGGTAAACAGATCGTATTCCCAGTAGCCTCTTCCTGAGAGTGTTTTACGACCACTTTGATCCAGAAGTTCGCCGTAGAGTCTCTCCAAGCTGTACTTCGTAACATACTCATTTTCATCATCATAGGCTATCGTCAGAAGTTCGATTTTGAGCACAGAGACGCATTTTATCCCTTCTGAAATGGTCGAGTACACGGAGATGTCCACTGTTGAGTTAGACAAGTCCGGACAAGTCATTGCGTTTACTAAAAATAAATCCAGATACTGTATTTACAAGTCGTCGGAAACTCACCTATCAGCGAAGGAACTGTCAGCAGCAGAACGCACAGGTACACGGGAACGACCATTCCACGGGCGTAACTTCAGAGAAAGGTGTGCGTGCACCGGCTTGCGTTACATTGTTTGCAGAGAGAGACAGTAAAGTTCAACTGCGTGCATGTTTAAGACAGAAACTGGTAGTGGCCTCCGTGGAGCATTCGGGGGCTCTATAAGGCAGCATTGGGAATGGTGGCTTCTCGACCTTGTCGTCGTGGGACCCTCGATAACTTGAAAATCTTGCTCTCGGCCCGAGATAGAATAGTCCTAGTCCTATATAGTCCTGATGCTTAGGCGTGGCGCGCTGCCACGCCAATTTGGCTTTTTGGTTTTTGATGTGGGCGCAGTGAATGGGTCTCACCACGACTTCGAGTGGGGAGTCATGCTGCTATGCCCCCGAAAGTGCTGTGATAAGTTTATTGCCGGAGTTGATTCTTTTATGCTTTAGTTACACGGTTCAAATTCTCCATTTCTGAGTGCATTCTTCAGCTGAGGAGTCACCAGTTGCCACTCGACTCCTCCGAGCTGGCCACAGAGAGAGATCCGCGCGTTGTGTTCGCCAATCCTTCCTGAATACACTGCTATGTCGAGCAACATAGAAAGACACAGGGACAAACCACTCAGAAGGTACTCTTTTCCCACTTTGAGGTATTCAAGGCCACATGCCGCGGAGGAGTTCGGGGTGAAGATGTCAGCGGGCTTTCCGGGCTGTGGGGAGAGGATGTTTCCGGCTTGTTTCTAGGGATGTGATTTTCATGGCTATATACGTGATCAGAGTACGGTACCTTGAAGACTTCAGTGGGAAGTGTGTGGTAGACGACGTCGTAAGTTCCTTTGTCTTTGCCCAAGATTTTGAAAACTCCCACTAAAAGGAAAATAAACCTTCTTACGAATCAACGGATGCTTACCCCAATCGGCGTAGCAGTAGGCCTGCTTGTTGGTCATGGGGGCGCAGGTGCAGCCGAGGGAGAGGGCGAAGCCAGCAGAGAGAAGAAGTAGAGCTCGAAGCATTGCGTCGATGTGCCAATGTTGGCGATAAGGCTTCGTTATATGCACTCCGAGGAGTGCGTTTTTGTTTGGGACGTGACACTGCGAAACGTGGCATGGAATTGGGAAGGGTGATAAACGAAACTGTCTTTTGTCTCCGCTGTTGATCGCTTTGAGTGCGTTATCGGGAGTCATCGACCTTTGAACAGTCATTTTGTGTGTTTTGGTAACCCACAGTATGCTCTACTCTGCCTTGAATTTCGGCTCATGCAGATGAATCGGCCGATGTTCAAATTAGAGTTAAAACGTGCGAAACCAATGCCCAAGCCCAAATTGGTTTGACGGGTCGTCAAACCCAATTCGCAGTAATTAGTAGTAATTTCTTAAAAGTCCCCGGATTCCAAGTTCCTTTCCAAAGACATTCAATAAGCATCCCACTCGGGAGGGTCTTTTGTCTTTGGTTCTTTTAATTTGGCCTTTTTTGTTGGAGTATCATTACAAAGATAACCGCATTCTCACCACCACCCTCGTCTTATAAGCATCTCCGAAGAGACGCAGTTCCAAAATTTCATCTCGCCACTTCCATTTGAAAGAGCGGATCTAATGTTTACCTCAAACTTGGGTAATTAAACCGACGAGAACATCGGACGGCGCCTCTTCTCCAAGGAGCGACTGTCGCCGCCGAGCGGTGCGAGTCGTGGCTGACGGTCTTTGGCGACCGCGACCGTCGCTGTCTGACCGACTGCGACCGCTCTCTCGCCGCGGCCGAGCATAAGTGCGCTTTGGAGAGATGAGTGTCCGCCGGGCCTCGTGGCGGGCGCCTGTGAATCGGCTTCTCGATGGCAGAGAGCGGGAATGGAGTGCGGCGCGGAGTCCTCCGTTGGCAGCGGCCGGCGGAGACCGAGCGTCCAGTCCAAGCGCTGCGTCGACAAGGGTCGTCGGGAGGAGTCCCGGGGACGCTGGTCGCATAATGAGGGATGGACGGCTCAGGGCCGAAAGGCAGCAGGCAAAAGTCCCCGCGCAGTGACAGTGGTCGGATCGCGCACGCGAGTCGGTCGCCCACCGGAGCCGTGCTCACACCTCCAGACTCGCAATCGTTTTGCCACTATTTGCGAAACTACAGTATCCACTGTTTTTATTGACCCTAGAGCAATATAATGAAAACACAGGGCAACTTGAGTCAAGCGGAGTAAAGGAGACTTTCAGTCGGCCCTCTAACCCCTAACCGCTGATCGGTTCAGTCGGTTAGAAAGAAACATAGGTCTACAGGTATCGATAAAATTTATCCGGGAGCAGGATGAGGTTGACGCAAAGGTCACATACTCAAACGCTAATTGCTCTCAAATCGGCTTCGATGCGCAAAAAAACGCACAGGTACTCAATTACATGGGACTGTAGTCCCATGTAATTGAGTACCTGTTTGCGTTTGATCGACCTCCAAACCGGAACTTCAACATCCATATAAAAGCTGCTCTCCGACTCTTTTGTCACCATCGACCCAACATCATGGCCTTCAGGACTACCGTATACCTTCTCACTCTCCTTGTTGCGGCCGTCTTTGCACTGCCCATTCCCACTTACGGAGATGCAAAAGAGTTCTACGGTAAGGTAATGCTTCCTGAAGATTTTCAGAGCCAGATCTAGATGTTCTCCCGGATGAAGTAAAACAGTATATTACGGAACTGACGGATGCTGACACCAAAATACTTTCCGAGCTCTACGACCAGATCAAAGACAAGGAAGACGATGAGGTGTATGAGATCATCCAGTCAAAGAGTCCCGACCTTGCAGAGCGGACTAGGACGCTCGGCGCTACTTTGCAAAGCAAGATAAACCAGCTCTCCGCTGCTCCTCAGAAGTTCATGAAAGATGTAAGCTGGGAACTGGGATCAGGCCTTTTCGATAGCACACAGTGTGGGCCTTAGTGTTTAGTTTTAAACCTATGGCCTTGTCATTTTCTATATAACGTGATTCTAGCTGGTGGGCGCCATCGAGAACTTCAAAGAGAACAGCGTCAAGCAGATCCTACAGCAAGTGAATACTCTCTCCCCAGAGTCGAAAGAAGAGATCTTGAACTATTTCCCCTCCCTCGAGCCTATCCTTAAGGTCTAAAGGGCATTTTGTATCCGAACATGTTGTATCGATTTGATCTTATTTTATCTCCATTGATCATATAAACAGATCTTGTTATTGGTTCTAATGTTGCGGTAGCCGACGGAGAAGGACACGTGAACTTTTTGCGCTTGCCGATCGACGGGCGGCCACAGTCGTGCGCGTCGACGTCTTCCGCAGCCATTCCGTTTCTGTACCTAAACATGTTGCATTGATTGACGCCTAAAGCTCCGTTCGTAGCTCGCAACGAACTGTCCTGGTGAACATTTTTTGAAGAGAACAGTGTGCTCGACGGTTAGATCGTGTCCTAGAAGACCCCTTCCTTTCACTCTCGCCAATTCCCGGACTATGCTCGTAGAAATTCTATGCTTTCCAGATACTACCAACCCGACTCCGGCTTCACCTCCTCGGAGTTTTAGCACAGGGCCAGGATGATGGATACTTCTTGGATTCTGATCGTCCTCTCCCTCAATGTCGCTTGTGCTTTCCAAATCTGTCGGTCGCCCCTCAAGGAGGCCGACTTGTACATCCCAACCCCAGAAGAGCAGGACTGCTTTCTCCCACCAGAAGAGGAGTACGTCAAGGCTCACGTGAGGATCTACCGTCCGGCGCTCGTCTCCTGGAGCGTGGATGCCTGGTCCTGTATGGCCATCAACACCACCTACTACAACACGAACAGCATGCTGGGCGACGGTCAGGCCACTCACCACGCCTTCGGCATCGCCGAGGAGGAATGTCGCCAGTGGAAGGAGCAGTTCCAGGCGCGGGGCAAGCGGCTGCACGAGAAGGACCACAACTTGTGGGTCCACTCGGAGGATCCGCGCCGACCTTTCGAGTGGTTCGGCAGCTTCTACAACGTGACGACGTTCATCCTGGCCAAGGGGACGATCACTACGTTTAACGGCGAGACGCTCTTCAGCAACCTGGCCGACATGTCCAAGTGCAACCTGACGGACGTGAAGTGCTACTTGAAGGTAAGGATTGCGACTCAGCAGGTCAAACTTGATTTGACTTTCAGGATCGGACCATCGTGCTGGCCCACAAGATTCCCTATGGGAGGAAGAGATGTGTCCACGAGATGGAGAACGACGTGTTCGAGGTGCTGTTGAGCCACGAGTTCGTCATCGTCGAGAAGCTGCAGATAGCGCTTAGTTACACTGGGAACAATCGCTACGCGGAGAGGTGCTTTGGGAGAGGAGCACTTCAGATGGACAACGGGATCATCATCAAGTTTGTGCAGAAGGAGAAGAAGCTCCGTTTGAAGCGGGACCTTAGCCAGGATCCGAGCGACTTCTTTGAAGGTAAG
The DNA here is from genome assembly GCA_016648015.1 of Steinernema khuongi. Lineage (NCBI taxonomy): Eukaryota > Metazoa > Nematoda > Chromadorea > Rhabditida > Steinernematidae > Steinernema > Steinernema khuongi. The sequence continues at coordinate 15,213 of JADLIF010001334.1, forward strand.
TGTCCACATATGTCCGTATACACCCCATCCACATATTCTTCTTCACAGAGGACTTCAACACCGAGGACGTGTCCACACGGAACCAAACGGACTTCAATCCCACTGCTCTCCTCATCAACGCGCGCGCGAACCTCGCCTTCATCCACTTCAAACGGTTCCTGCTGGCGGAGCTGGATGCCGTGTGGCTGGAGACGTGCCGGCTTCACAACGAGTTCGTCGACATCGTCAAGGCTTTCGTGCGTCTCGACGCGACCATCGGAGTTCGGCTGTGGCTCGGTCGCCATGATATAGCCGCCTCCCTCGCTGGGGACGTCCTTATGATCTCCAGCTGTCGCCAAGTGGCCGTGCAGAGAGTCTTTGTGGGGCACAAAGTCAACGGGACCTGCTTCCTCTACAAGCCCGTCCTTCTGGAGAAGTCCAAGCAGATCTGGTTCGTCGTGCCGGGAACCCAGGACCTCGTGCCCAGCTCGCCCATCGAGGACTGCTACGAGAGGATCGAGCCTGTGACTGAGGTTCACGGAGAGTTCCAGACGCTCGACGGGACTACGGTAGAAGTGTCCCAGTTCCCGTGGCTGTCCGAAGACGAAGTGTTCCACGCGGACGTCAGGGACACACACGTCGAGTTGACCACCCGCGGCGTGTTCAACTCCGAGCTGTTCGAAAATTCGGTCACGAACCTGGCGGACCAAGACATCCGACTCCGGAAGCTGGAGAACCAGATCCGGCAGTGGGTCGAGGAGCAGGGAACGAACAACAGTCTTGACATCGAAGTCGTGAAAGAGGAGGGCGTTCCTCTGGAATCGCTCCACAAGGAGGACGAGTTCCTGGAGGGCGAGGTTTACCCGCGTTTCAAGAAGTATGGGCCAGTAGCTCTGCTCGTGGCGCTCTTTCTCACGCTGCTGGTCATGATCCTCGTGGGCATCGTCATAATGTGGAAAAGTGTGAAGGAGGAAGGGAAGAAGAACCTCATCAGCGTCTGTGAGAGGATGAAAGACCCGGAGTGCTACTTCATGCTGGACGAGGAAGGCATGGCCGAGACTGTCGCTACCGTAACGAACAAAAGATGTGAGCCAAATCTCTATTCGTATCCGACTTCTACGATCATTTCAGGCAATCCCCAACGTGAAAACGCCGAGGCTTTGCCAGATTCTTCCACCGAACCTACCGGAGCTGTCGAGATACTCATCAATGACCAGAAGGTTAAGGTCACCATGGATCGGACGTCGAACGTCTCTTTCTGCAACCCCGACTTTGCCGATCGTTTGGGCGCTCAGATACTCCGAAGTCGCGTGGCACCGGGAGTAGCCAGCGATGGCAGCTTGGTGTTTTTCGATGGCGAAGTCCTAGTGGACATGCAGATGCGTGGGCTGAAGAAGCCCGTACGACTGGCGACAACTTACCAGATGCCGGACACGGATACGATTGTAATCGGGACGGACATCCTGGACATGTTTGGTTTGGGAGAACCCATCTACGTCTCCTATCCCAACCGAGCTTTCAACTATGCTGCTGCCTTCGTGACACAAACGGTTCCCCTCGGACTTCAAGTGGCGGGGAACAGGATCGGAGAGACCTATCGGATTGTGAGGAACGCGATGCCGGCGTGGATGCTGCATTAGAACGGAATTCAATAAATCCCTGGCCACTGCAGTCCGAGTCAGTGCAGGTGTGCTTCTCAGTTGTCCAACATCGTCATATAACCCTGTTCATCGATAAACCTACTTGTGAGGGAACCAGTTAGTTTTTTTTGCCAGGTTGTCTTAAAAGTAGAGGTTCTCGGAAGGAAACAAGTAATCGCCGACCACGGGAATACTGACAGCGACGTGTGCGAGTTATATACTTCCTGAAAACTCGTGTTTGCTGCTGTTGAGAAACATTTCCAGTGTAAACCAGTATTTAACTGTCGCGTGGAAGGTCGTAGGTTCGATGCCCGGAGGGTGCATTTCTTTTTCTATATTTTCTTCGTTTTTGGCGCCCTTGCCCGGCCTCCACAATCTCTGTATTCGGGCTCCGTGTCCTACGCGTGGCGGTCATAGAGCGCACTGAGAACGGTCGGATTAGGACGGAAGCTCCTAGAAGGTTGCAGAAGTCACTCGATAGAATATAAATCTTCATACCACTAAGAAAGGCTCCCAGCGCGGATATTCATTTTTTGTGCTCTGTTCATTTTCGATACAATATCCTAGCCAACACCATCCTTACACTGGATAGTAACATCGCGCTTTATTTCGAACAGCATCTATCGCGCTTTATCGTACACTGAAGCTCACAAATCATGCCAAAACTGCTTCATGGTAGGGAAGACCGTGACAATTTCATCCTGGATCCCTTGATCCGGCATGCCGAGATTACGCACCATCTTGTCCAACTTGTCGAACCACTCTTCCACGCTAGGGGCATCAGTGCCCTCGATTCCATGAAGGAGCTAAGCGAACCCATCAGGTATCAATATCTGAGTCACCGCCTACCTTCGTCATATACTCCTTGGGCTTCTCGGAGAGGGTGTTTATCTTGGCGTAGAGCTTCGTATACATGGTTCTGATACGTTCGGCGAGGGCTGGATCCGCAGCCTTAACAATATCGTAAACTTCATTGTCCTTCTTGCTCTCGAACTGGTCCTTCAGCTTGCTGAGCAGACGAAGGTCCTCTTCGTTGGTAGCCTTGTAGAAGTCCTTGATCTCCTCTGGCAGCATTTCTGAAGAAGTCACTAGAGCAATTTCAGGACTCCCACACTACCATAGAGTTCCTTTGCGTCCCCGGATGTGGGCACGGGGAAGGCGAGAGAAGTGGCTAGAAGACTCAGGAAGACGAACAGGTGGAAGGCAGCCATGATAGGGTGAAGATCCACTGTAGGTTTACTGCTCTCGTGAAACCCTTTTATCCACACCCAAACTCCACCCTTCACACCCTCATTGGATGCAACATGTGCGTACTCTGTAATCGGTGTGTGATTATCCTGCTACGGACCTGTGCCAGCCTGAAAACGAGTGCAGCTGTTTGTGGCTTTTTCAACAGCCGCCTGCTCGGGAAGCAGTTATTTCAGCGCCGGATGGCAGACGGATGGGGATAGTAAGCCGAAAAGTAGGGTTCGCAGAGCAAACAGGTAATCGAGTGCGCCGATCATGGTGCTATCGGCAAATTATGACCTGTGCGAATTACTTCCTGAATAACTCGTTATGTCATGACGATGTGATGTTCACCCTTCATACAGTGTTCTGTCTAAATTTACCTCAATGACCGGCTGTTTGGGGCCAAAAAGAAGCATGACCACCTCGCCACTGCAGAAGTATTATCGACCTAAGGGCTGCCACCCCAAAGGCCTCTCCAAAAAAATGTGACCACAAGGGTCCGACCACTTATCGGGAAATCGTAACGAGTTCCTTAAGTGGACTGAGTATAAGAACACCGAAAAATAAGTTTACCAAATCAAACACCGAAGAATGCAGTGAAGATCAAGGAGCTCATGCAGGGCTGACCGTCTCGTCAGAGCGGTGCGGGAGAAAGAGAGAGCGCAGAGAAGTCAGAGAAATGTTTCAAAACCTGAAGACATCGAACTGGGTCTGACAGAAGAATCGTGTCAGACCTTACCTAAATACTTGAATCTCATGCTTTATTTATTTTAACTGGTCATATTAGATTTTGTATCATATTAGATGTGCAATAAATGTGGGAAAAAACATTTGCCGCCAGCAGGGGTCGAACCTGCGACCTTGGGCTTATTAGACCCACGCTCTAACCGACTGAGCTATGGCGGCACGTGCGACCAATCTGAGCTGACGTCCTATCAGATCATTCTACACTTGGTCTTATTTCTTCTTCCTTGAAAATGACAGTACCATCCTACAGTAAACTGCTTCCTCAGGCAAAGTGTTGAAAAGACATTCCGAAAGGGGAAAGCGTGCCGCCATAGCTCAGTCGGTTAGAGCGTGGGTCTAATAAGCCCAAGGTCGCAGGTTCGACCCCTGCTGGCGGCAAATCTTTTTTCCGCTCTCTGAAGACTGTTTTTCTACTTTTTCTCATATCTCCACATCCCGAACACGCATACAAGTTTAATTCACAACTTTTACACAAACTGGAACAGGTCACGTTAATCAAATCACACATTTCCAAAACTACGGGGTACATCAATTGCACAGATCACTTTACATATTTGATACTTCAACGGGTTCAATGACGGAGCGGCGTGCGCATTCTCGGGCGTCCCTGTCTCTGCTGTTGAAGCATGTACCTGCGCTTCGCCTGCTCGCGCCTGTTTCTGTTGATGCGCTCGATCTCAGCCGTGAAGATGTCGCGGATGCGATTCTGCAAGAAGTTCTGGATGAACCTGTGGGTGATGCGGTCCACAAGCTCGTCGAGCTGTTCATTGGTGAGGGGATACTCTGAAAAAGTGTCAGCAGAAGTCAGTGCGGATGATCTCCAGAGCTGACTTACGGAGTTCTCCGGTGGAGGCGACGTCCCGTTCGCGAAGGAGCGTAGCCGGCTGCTTGGCTTTGGCGTAACCCATACTCTCTGAACAGGCTATACTACACTGTGGGTAAGGAAAATAAGAAAAGCCACTGGGAATGCGATAGAGCGACCGCGTTGCTAGGGAGTGACCAGTGGCTACAAACTCGCGATTGTAATTAAGTAGCTATTATGAAGCCAAAGGAGGATTGAAAGGACGACGGAACCACCCATGAGCCTAGGAACAAAAACATCCGCCTAAGAGAAGAAAAATCCTTTCAGAAATATTTAAATCTCGATTTTCAACAAACAAAACTACAAATCGATCGCTGATCTACTGGAATACTGCAGGCTCCCCTTTTGTTGCCTGCTACTAACAAGATAGCACAACTCAAGGATCTTGATCCACCACTCCTCAATCACTGTCAACATTTAAAAAAGCTCGTCCAAAAGCGACATTCTGAAAGGCGCGAAGACGAACGCTGTCTCCACATGTTCTGCTGCTCGCGCTAGGGCGACGGCGCGAGGCCGCCGCCAAGACGATATTGATCCGAAGTGGTGGCGAGCTTCTGCGCCAGCAGGTGAGCGGCCGCAAAGGGATGAGTCGAACGCGCAAAAAGTGGAAAACCACGGAAAGTGAGTCAGAGAGGAGAACGATATCTTCGTCAGGAGAGATGTATTGATTCAGGAAGAAGGCGGAAAATCTATGACAAATTAAAACATTGAAGTTCTTTCGTCAGAAGCCATCCTTCTGACTCAGTTTGATCCCCTCGCACTCTCCCTTCTTCTAACCTTATCTTATGGTGGGATACCTGGACGCTTTACACCTTTATACTCTACCCTTAATTCGGAAATACACTCGAATGTACAGATCTGAATGTGAGTGGATATGCTCCGTTGCAAGAATCAACCTTTAGAAATGTGGCGATCAACGAATTGTGAGCAACAACCTTACTGAAACTGCATAAGTCCCAGACGGTTGATTCAACAGCTCGAACTTTATTGAAACCGTAAGGGTGAATTCATGACTAACGCATTTCCCTTAAGACTATCGTAAAATGCCACAAACGAAACGGCGACTACGGTATTAGAATGTTTAGAGCATGTGAACCCTTTAGAAGTAAAGACCCTTTGGAAATACTGTTAAGAACCTGCCGAGCAGCAAGAACCTCCTGAGAGATTCAGGCTTGCGCGAGTTCGGGGCCGAAAGAAGTGGCTCGAGCGAAATCGATTGTTTTCCCCACACGGCTCCGGTGGGAGCGCCACAGAGGGAACAATAAGACGGTGCGACGACTGTGCCGCTAGCTCGACGCCACCGGTAAACAAATGGCGGTGAAGCCATGGGAGATAAGATCCTTTAAGCAGATATTGTTAAGCCATAAACATACGCGTTTGTTTATATGTGTTATCACAGGAACTTATCTGTTTATGGGCCGTTAGTGAAGAGCGATTTTATCAATTTATACGTTTGTTTGCCATTCGGTTCTCCCTTTTCTGGGACCCTTCAGGGTGATGCATAACCATACTTTTCTTCTATGAAACTATGTGCTAAGAACAAGCATTTGGGTCAACTGAAGGATAATTTTATTGGTCAAGAATATAAGGTCACAAAAGCTGTTTAAGGAAGTTGCGTCCACCATTCTTCAATCCTTCCTCGCATTCAGCTTCACTAAGTCCTGCCCAATAACAGCGTTCGAAGTCAACCCAAGTCCACCATGTAAATTCGGGTGTGGGCTTCGGCATCACCGTGGTCTTCCGCTCGTTTTGTCCACATTCGTAGTAAAATTTGTATTTACCATCACAAAGGGTCCAGTGAGAGCGTGCAGATCCGTGTGCCCCGTAGAGAAGTAGGGCCAGGATGAAGAAGACAGCTTTCATCTTTGCAGGACGATTGTGGATTGAACGTGGAGCGGTCCCTGGTCATGGAAAAGAAAGAACCCATGGAACAGGGCAAGGAAGGCCTCTTAGTAGGGACTGCGCCTCCTTTGATACCACATTCTTCGGCTGCTTTATCCTTCAGCGCACCATATCAACTCACATGGAATTGGACATACATGTAGCGGGCCTTTAATAACTGCTGATCTTTTGTCCACGACAGGCAATCTGAAGAAGATCGCGTGGCTGCCTAGAGTGCATGTGTACTTTTGTGCTTGACGGGCGGTATCAGATTTGCTCCCCGACGATGTATCTGCATATGTTGCATCGATTTGGATATACCGATCTGGTGGACTTCAGCAAACAGTACTCGGCTAACTGGGAAAGTCGATGTTACTAAATACAATCAGAAGACGATCTTCAGGTATTCTGAATGTCAAACGCGGGTTCAAGTTGTTAGATCGCATTTCGGATGATTCGTAGCCATGCTGCTCCTGGAAATTCCGTGTTTTACAGGCAATCAACGATCAAATTGGCGGCTTCGTCACGACAAAGGCGCGCCAAGGCTCCCTCCGCCCCGTGTACAGCTACATAAAAAGCTTCAACACCGTGGAGTCCTCATCAACCATCTAGTGGATCATGTTCCGCACGTTGTCCGTTCTGCTCATGGCCGCGGCCATCTCCGCCAACTACATCCCACACTCCCACTCCCACTCGAGCGAGGAGACTCCCAAGAACACTCATGGTAAGATTCCATCGGGGGAAGCAGTTACTTAATCCGCTCAACGTTCAGTTCTGGCCCATAGTGGAATCTACGGGAAGGTCGTCGTCTCGTTCGACTTCGGAACTCACGCCCACACTCTCGTCGAAGCCAACCCCGGCCAGAACGCTCTGCCTGCCGAAGACAACGACGAAAAGGAAGCCGACGAGGTCCTCAATCCCATGGCGAGCGAGAAGATGGCTGCCGGTGTCCAGGCCGTCAGGCAGTTGGTGATGGAGAAGGTCGACGCTCTGGACTACGAAGCCAAGAACTTCGTCATGTCGTCCTTCCAAAAACTCGTCATCGCCCAGTCCTCCACTCAGGGAAATTCTATCGACGCTCGAAAGGCGAAGGAAGTCTTGCAGGAGATCATCGCCGACTACCACGCCCTCTCCGACGACGCCAAGGCCAACCTCGAGGCCCAGTTCCCCCACCTCGCCGGCCTTTTCAAGTGTAAGCATTGTCCCATACTCTGAAGAAGTTAATCGCCTTTTTTAGACGAGCAAGTCCAGCAGTTGATTGCTGCTTTCGCGGAGAACTGAGCGAAGAACTTCTGCGCGAAGGGGATTCCACTTACACCGCCTGTAACCTTGTAATGTTACCTTTTTATGTTTTAACTTTTTCGGTGTAATAAAGTATTCTGAAGGGCTGCTTTGTGGCACAATGAGAGGATAGACATCTGAGGACATGGACTTTGAATCGCATGGTGCTCTTTCTAACTAACTCAAATCAGGGCGTTATTTGGTTGTCAGGTTCCAAACGGTACCTCATGCTTCGTAACCTATGATGTTCTTATCATATTTTTCTTTGTTAACTTAATAGAGCAATCAAGATAAGAACTTACGGTCACTTAAGGTCAGCTTGGGAGAATTACTGAAGGCCCTAAGACGATCTACAACATACTCATCATTGTAGATTCTACAATGATGAGTATGTTGCAGCAAACACAATGACACAGACACAGTGAAAGCAGTGACTTATCTTGAGCGAACTGAGTAGCAGGCAAGAGAAGAGAACCTGTGGTGCTGGAGCTCGACACCAATAGGATCCCGAACGATCCTTTCCCACAAATAATAATCTTGTTTATCCGTGCTTAAATCACATCAATAACAAAACTTCCACATGCCAAGATCATTGCTTCGCGTTTCCTGAAATGGCAATTGAAGTCCGCTCAATCAGAATTCAGATACTCACCATTTTCATCAAAAAACGTCTTCATGGAAGGGAACGCTTTGGTGATCTCTTTCTTCGCATCCTTCGAGAGGTTCTGACTCATCCGAATGAAGTCCTCGTCGGTCTCATCGTCTTCGTTCTCGCTGATTCCCGTGAACGACTCGAATATCTGAAAAAGGCTTTAAGAGGTGGGGTCCATAGATTTCAGATTTCTAATGTACTCTAACGATGGAGGCACAAAAATAGAGGCGATTCCTATGGATATGTTCTGAATGCAGGTCAAGAGAATGCACTAGAATCTACGACTAGATTCCGTTAGTAAGATTGGTGAAGAAGTATCATACGCTACTGTGTCATGAACAGGCCGGTCACCTCCTTCATGAAGTCCTTAGCCTCGTTGGACATCTTGTCGACATCGGCGAAGAACTTCTTCGAGAAGTCGCGCACGTTCTTGGCCAACGCCTCACTCTTCGGCTTGATGACCTTGAACATCTCCTCAGCGGTCTTTCCTTTCAGGTCGGCGGACATGCTCTCAAGAAGGTTCAGGTCGCTCTCGTTCAGCTTACTGTAGAATTCTTGGAACACTTTGGGAAGGGAGTCTAAAGTGCATTTAATAGGAAACATCCTGAGACATGACTCCTCATACCGTACAGCTCCTTATCCTCTCCGCTCTTGGGCACTTGAAGGCCGGCAGCGTTGGAAACTGTGAGAACTATCAGAAGGCTCGACAACACGAACATGGAGACGGACGAGTTTGTTCGCTGGGAGTTGATTCGGTCCGCACGGCCATTGTGGCGAAAGGGGATAAGTCCATTTTAATTGGGTGGTATTTTTAGGTGCGACGATGGGGAGAAATGACGCAGGGGATGAGTATTCCCTACATGTGGGTCTTGCAAGGAAACTGCTGAATTCCGGAGTTCCTCCTTTCCCAAGATTCCCAAAGGGTACCAGGCTAGTTGGGGTGGTAATTCATGTCATGTTCAAGTGACTCACAAAATGACGTGTGAATGAGATCAAAGAAAATTAAAGGAACGAGAGAAAAGATAGACAGAGTCACAATATAATGAATCAGGGCGATGCAGGAGAGTGACGCCTTGCACAGATTGAGCAAACATTTCACTGCTATACACAACAGAAACCAGTTAATTAATGGGACATCGTTATCCTTCATGTTCTTCCAGAGTTCGAGGGAAAGCGATGTGTGCGGTAAAATGTGCAATAAGGGAAAGTTAAGGGAAGTGAAGGAAAAGGTTTTTTTCTCATACAAACTCAGAGTTTATTTGCCTGCTGCTACACCACTCATCACTCACAATGCTTTTGACGCGTTTGTATCGCTATCGGTCAGAGCAGAATATTGACCAAGAGCATGATTAATATCCTCCAAGGGGACGCCTTAGGACGCAACATCTTCCTCTCCGCGCCCGATTTTGCCAGATTTAAGCGGCTTGATCGGCAGTTTCTCCACCGTTGTCTAAATCCTACAAACACCAAAGGTGTTCCGCTACGCCGTCGCCTGCCTTCTTGTCGCCGTCGCCGTCCAGGGGCCATGACCTTCGTCACCGAGACCATCACCGTCGTCCGCGCTCTCCGCCCCGCCGATGGAAAGTCCTACGACATCCCCAAGCTTAAGGAGACCGCCAAGGACGGCATCGGCAAGTACCAGGCTCTCGCCGCTGAAGCCAAGGCCGACCTCCAGAAGCAGTTCCCCCAGATCACCGCTCTGCTCAAGAACGAGAAGATCAGGAAGACCGCCAAGTCTATCCTCTTCGAGAAGAACTAAACTTCCACGAATCTTGCTCCATGAAACGTTGCTTGCTTTGTTTTCCTTGCTCTCGTAATGCCCATCCTGTTCATTTCTTGCGTTCAGGCACTTAAGACCTAAGCATTGGATCTTAAGTCGGAGATCGCTTAAATAAATAAAGGAAGACTCCATGGGAGAAGATTAAGACTTCAGACTAGGCAATCAATGACGTTCCATAGCGACTGATCCTCCTTTAGTTGCTCAAATGAAGGAAGACTCCATGGGAAGGTCGTATTCGTGGTAAACGAAGAGTGAAACTTCCCATCAGTTTGCTGTTAAAGGTCCGATTATCGTAAGTTCAAGTGTAACATGTAGAACTAACGTGATTTCCTCAGGGAGTTTTTTTCAAGATGGACTTCCATCCTGGTAAAACCGTACTTCCGCATAGTGTTGATACTCTAAAACGTCCAGAAAGAGGACGATCCGTCTGGCGGCTAATTGTCGAATCAGGTGACAGTGGTGTCATAATCGCCATGTTTTCATATCAATGCGTCGCGTATAAAAGGCGAAACGAGTTGTGAGAGAGAAGCAGTCATGGACTTGCGTTATCTACTGTTCTTCTTTGCGTTTACAGCTCCTCATGTCTTTTCAGCGGACTTCAAGGGACACATGCTTATCTGTGGTAGGTCACCCTAAATGGTCGGACGAGTCTTTTTTGGAATATAATTTTCCTATCTCTAGTTCTGCATTCCTGAGGATAACCTGGAATGTTTAGGCTTTGTGCCAACTGAGTTCTACAAGTTCATGATGAATCTGACGATAGAAGAAGTGGACGTCCTGCAGAAGGCAAAGGTGGACTTCTTCACGGACAACGCGACAGAACCGATCGAGGAGATCAGGGCTGAGGACTCTGAATTGGCCGACAAAGTGGAGACTTTCCACGACGACCTTTACGAAAAGCTGGACCAGCTCTCCGTGGAGACAAAGAACTTCATGGTCGATGTAGATAAGACGCGGATTACTGTAGTCATGTAATCCATTCAGATGATGGGAGCGCTCACAGCCATGCACAGCTTGAAGCCAAATGCAACGGAATGCTTAAAGCGCTGCATGGAGAAGACGATCAGCTACATCAAGAAGGCGCAGAAGATGTCGAAAGATGAGATCGCCGAGATCGAAACCGTTTTCCCCAACATCAAGAAATTTTGGGAGGGTCCGTTAACGAGATGAGCTATCCTTGACCTCAGACGTTTAGATCCAAAAGTGAAGAAGTTCCTAAAGGAGAACTTGAAAAAGGACCCGAAGAAGGTGGTCGAGAAACTGGTCAAAGCCGACAAGGAATCCAAGAAGGGTGAGGCGCGATGAAATCGACTTGGAGTGAAGCAAATAAACTGTGGTTGTTCTGTGGATGTGGATATTTATATGTTTGATTGCAATTGTTTATATCAAAACAGCAAAGAATGACATTTATTCGGGACTGAATGAGTTATGGTCACCAATCAAGGCAAACGTCTTTGGAAAACTCCAGTCTTCGGGTTGAACCAAAGGGGACGTCCGTGGTTCCAAGGAATGAAACGGTCGACGAAGAAGGCTTTCACGTCGTTGTCCCAGCGGAGCGGAGAGTAGGCCCGGCGGCACGGGGACCGTTTATTCTGCGGAGAAGTCCAGGCTCCGGATCCGTAGCACCATCCGTTCATGCAGGGCGAGGGGAAGCTCCAGGGGTAGTGCTGGACTGGGTGGCAAGGAAGAGCGCGGTATTCATTCTGACCTGGCACTTTGTAGTATCCCGATGGAGCCTTAGGGAGCTTCATGCGCTTAGGCAGCGGTGCTTCCGTGGGTTTAGCGATTAGCTCTTCCTCAGCAGGCGTCGTCGTCACTTCCGTGGGCGCTTCCGTCGTCACCTCGAATCCATTGATGGTCGCTTTCTGATCGCCTTTGTCGTGCTTTTCCTCGGACTTCTGGTCTTCTTCTTCCTCTGTCGGCTTCTGCGTCGTCTCTGTTGACTCCTCTGGCTTCTGCTCGGTCGTGTATGCTTCGTTGGTCTTCTCCTCTTCCTTATCTTCTTCAATGAGCTCATGGGACTTCTGGTCTTCTTCAGACTCCTCTTTAGACTTCCCTGCCTCCTCTATCGGCTTCTCTGTTACCTGTGTCGTCGCCTCTGGCTCCTGTACGGTTGGTGCTTCTTTTTTCTCCTTATCTTCCGTCTTCTGCCCTCCGTCTTCCTCCTTGGGCGCTTCCGTCATCACCTCGGATCCATCGATGGTCGCTTGCAGATCACCTTCGTCGTGGTTTTCCTCGGACCTCGGGTCTTCTTCAGACTTCTCTGCCTTTTCTATAGGCTTCTCTGTTGCCTCATTCGTCTCCTCTGGCTGTACGGTTGTTGCGCCTTCCTTCTCCTCATCCTCCGTCTTCTGGACGGATTCCTCTTCTGGAGCTCCCGAAACATGGGATTCGTCTGCTCCGTCAGTATTCTCCTCTTCCTTATCCTCTTCGATGAGCTCATGCGACTTCTGATCTTCTTCAAGCTTCTTTCCGGCCTCCTCCTCGACGTCGCCACTCTCCTCAACCTTCTCCGTAGCCTTATCCTTGTCTTCCGGCTTTTGCGCGGCTTCCTCTTTGGCTGCTTCCGTCGTCACCTCCGATCCTTCGATAATCTCCTGCAGATCGTCGTCGGTGTGGTTCTCCTCGGACTTCTGGTCTTCTGCCTCCTCTATCAGCTTCTCTATTGCCTCTGTCGTCTTCTCTGGCTCCTGTACGATTGTTGCGGGTTCCTTCTCCTCGTCCTCCGTCTTCTGGGCGGCTTCTTCTTCCGGCGCTTCCGAAACGTGGGTTTCTTCTGTATCTGCTCCGTCGGTCTTTTCCTGTTCCTTATCTCCTTCAATAAGCTCCTGAGACTTCTGGTCTTCTCCAAGCTTCTCTCCGGCCTCCTCCACGACTCTGCCACTCTCCTTGACCTTCTCCATCGACTTATCCGTCACCTTCTCTTCGTCTTCCGGCTTCTGCACGGCTTCCTCTTTGGCCGCTTCCGTCGTCACCTCCGGTCCTTCGATAATCTCCTGCAGATCGTCGTCGGTGTGGTTCTCCTCGGACTTTTGCTCCTTTTCAGGATCCTGTGTCGTCTCCTCCGGCTTCTCCACGTTGGATGCTTCTTCGTTTTCCTCGCCCTCCGTCTTCTGCATGACTTCTTCCTCTGGAACTACCGAAACATGGGATTCGTCGGTCTCGTCAGTCTTCTTCTTCTCTTCAAGAAGATCACTAGGCGTCTCTTCTTCTGCAATCTTCTGCTCGGGCTCCTGTTCTTCTTTAAGCTCCTCTCCGGAACCTCCCTCAGCTCCCTCCATCTGAAAATGAAAGGATTCACCCATGCAGCTGATTTCGGACGTTACCTCGACGAGAGCTTCTCGCTTCTGAACTTGGTGCTTCGCGTCGTATCGCATTTCACCGGGACCCAACCATCCATTGGTGCCTAAATCGATAGTCGATAAGGACCTCCTTTGACACCTATGGAAACTTACGCGGAGCGGCCCAACAAACGGTGAGCAACAACAACAGAAGTACGAAGATCTTCATGATGAAATGTTAGATCGCTAAGATGTTCGCTTTTATGGCGTGAAGTAGGCGGGATTTAGCACGGTCCGGAGCGCATTCCCGACGTTGGGGTGCCGGAAGTGAGCAAGGAATGTGGAGTCAGCGGCGGAAAATGCAGCGAAAATGAAGCGAACAGGAGAGCTTCCCGTCCCTTTTGCCTAGGTGGTTCCTAAGCCCTGACTTCGGGCTTCCGGGATGTCTCTAGAGTGAAATTTTTTGCCCTCGATAGTATGGACTTGTAGAGGTTCCCCTTGAACGGGAGGAGCTGGGCTCCGGGTCCAACTTATTTGAAGCTCACGGAGGCCTCAAACAAGAGAGGACCTAGTACGTGCCTACAGTCCTGTAGGTCTTCGCTGTCGTGGACCGGAGTTAGTCCGCGCCCGGTTCTTCTGCCACATGGAACGTTTGATGTTACCTCAAAATTAAACCTTTATTTCTATCACACGAGTAATGCAAGCAAGGAACACATAAGTCCATCACCCATCCCATTAGGAGTCGTGGTCCGCACTTCGACATTGTGTCGACTTGCGATGCGATGAAGTCGGGAAAGCTCCGAAAATGATTAATTCAGCTTAAAGAGACGAAATGCATCCGCGGACAACCGTGTATCGCACAATACCCTATGTTCAAAGACAATTTGAATAAGCCCCATTTCGTTTCAATCTACCGGGTTCAGTTGGGGTCATCTACTAGTGAGCTCGTGTCGTCATTGATACCAATACAATCCAAGTACAATCACTTCCTCTAAGAAACGTCGCCAGAAGAAATTATAGATTTGCTTAATTGCCAGTCATACTTGTCGCATGTTCGGAAACACAGCCCTGATCTACGCCAAGTACTGTAAGATTGATTGTGGACGCTCAGCAAATGAAGTTGGCATCATGAGTCAGCCGAAAGATGGTAAACCTTCACCGCGCCGTCTTCTCGGCCCATCGCCGTCGACGCCACCGATGAGCGACGGTCTCGTCACATCGGTGTGAGAGAGCGCAGAGAAATCACAGAAAGAGGTCACACTTGTTGCGTCAAATCGTTCGCAAGAGACGACAAGACCAGTGAGCTATCGATCACCGCCCTGACTATGACCCGGGGCACACAGAAGCGAGGAATTCCGGTGACCGTTGTGGAATCCATCCTTATCCTCTTTTTCTTATGAGGCTTTTTTGATGGTATGTATCTAACAGCTTGTGTTGTTCTTATGCCATTTACTACATTTACAAGTGGATTACAATATGAAGTTTACAAGCAGAGCAAGTTCAGAAGAAGCAGGAAGACAACGGAGCTCAGTGGATCGCTTACCCGTGAACGTACGGGTTGAAGAACTGGGGCGGGTGGGCGAAAGCGTCAATGAATGGGTGCTGGTTCCCGTAGAGAGAGTACTGGAAGTGCTGGCCGAAGTGGGGCTGCTGGAACTGATAGCCGTAGGGGAGGTGCTGGAAGTTGTTCATCTGCGAGAGGAAAGGGCAGGGATAGGCGTGGTGTCCGGTCGTGGCCACGGGGAAGTATCCTGGCAGCGGTTGCAAAACGTGCACATGAGCCTTGATCTTGGCCGGGCTGGCGTCACCGTTCTGCTCGGAATACGCAGAGAACTTCATCCTGCGGGAAACATTGTTCTCCTCCCGATTCTGACCCTTCTTGTCGGTGACGGCCTTTATTATCTTCTCCTTGAGCGCCTCCACTTCCTCATCAGTCAGCTTCTTCTGGAAAGTCACGGCGACAGGTGCACCTGGAATGACAGAACATCAAGTACTCTTAGCTCTTCCCAATGTTACCAATGTCGGTGGATTTCTCCTGGGGGTTCTTGGCTTGATCCTCTTCCGGTTTCTCAGTCAGCTTCGCATCTGAAAAGAAAGGCAAGTTGAAAATGCATCTTTTGGCGATGTTACCGAGGTTCGCCTCTCTCTTCTTAATGGGATTCTGGTGTCCGTAGGGAACGGGGGCCCGCTCAGGTTCCACGACGATGTATTCGGTCTCTGTCTTAGGCTCTTAACGAATCCATAATCATCTTTAGGAGCGGCTTTGGGAGCATACCTGGTTCAACCGGGTGGCAAGTCACGAGGCCGACGACGAGCAGAACTAAGAACACGAGAGTCTTCATGATGCGAAGATGGATTCCTGTGGGGCCTTCTGCTTTTAAACAGGGAGTGTAGGCGGGCTTCTACGTGATCCCGGGCGACTTTCCAGCTGGAGGAATTTGGTGTCAGCGGCGAGCAATGCAAGGAAAGAGCGTGGCGAATCGAAGAACAACTTCCGGTCTTAAGAGTTCACGAGTTCTTGGCCTTCGCTTTCTTTTTCTATTGAAAATTTGCACTCTATAACCTCCTTCCATGACATCCAACCACTCACGGGACCTTCCCTCTTACGTTCCCCTCGCTAGATGCCCGATGGTAATGCTTTGCAGCGATCGGAATTGATCGATTGTAAACTTCAAATATCTAAATACCGGAAGCGCGATTCCAAATGACAGAGTTCCTGAATGGCTCTCGCCCAACAGCAAAGAGCAAAGATCACTTTAAGCCTTCAAGATTGATGGTAGCGATCTCGAATGTTTTGAGCGCATGGACAATCGCTCTGTTACTTGAAGTGCCGAATCAACGATCGAGCAATGACATATATATCAAATTAACTTTCTGCTTGTCGTTGTTAGAATACTTTGTATCGATTGTATCTTCGAGCGACTCATTGAAACAAGGTCTAGATAGCGCTGTTTTTAACAGTGATCCTGTTTTAAGCAACATTATAACCACTGTGATGCAACACGATTATCATTATGTATGTTTATGTCGACAGTTACACGCAATGGTTATCTCTGTTGTGGGGGAAGCATGGATATCTCATGACATGTTCATTGAATGTTCATTGAAAATCCACTCTTAAAAGGGAAGCAGTCCTCGCTTAAGATTCCATCGTTACATCCTGGGGGTCGTACGGCCCTTGGGACGTTGGCCGTAGGGGGGCGGAAGGGAGGCGTCAGCCACGGTCCGGCCTTGAAAGGACGACAGTACTCGACGAAAGGATTGCACTTCGGGGGAGGTCTGGCGTTGGCCACGAGGACAAGTAGGGCTAGGAGGAGGATGACGGCTTTCATCGTTGCAGGAGACGACGATTGTGGATCCAAGGTGGAGAGGGTCCTATTTATGCGGAGAAGACAAAGGCCAAATGGTCCAGAATTAATGTTTTCTTCTCTGTGTAGGCAGGGAAAGAAGGCTTTCATGTATTTAACCGTGTGAATCATTTTGTAAAAAGGAGAAATACAAGAGCTAAGCTTCCAACTTCCATATTCTAACTCACCGTAGATCAAAATATGTGCCAAGGATATCCAAGAAACTACGAAAGTTTACATTATAGTTAGGATTCTACGCTTCAAGTATAAGAATGGGAAACACACAGAGTCCCTTCTAATTGTCGGGTTGGAAACGGGTCACTTTGGTTAAACGGTTAAACGGTTAAAGGTTGCAGCATGGTTAAACGTGGACGGGGTTAAGCGTAAGCAGTGTGGTTAAAGTGCGTTGTCAAAGCAGAGAATGAAGAGTTTGCGGCCGAGTTCTTCGCTATTAGCCCGGCGTAGAGAAAGAAATCACGTTTGGCCTGTAAATTCGTCGACCGTAATTGTAAATTAGAGTAAAAAACTGCACGGCCTCTTCTAGGAAGATGGTTGAAACCCGACCGTCTCAAGTAAATGATCTGACGAGTGGGCATTTCTCTGATTTCTCTGCGCTCTCTCACATCGATGTGACGAGACGGTCGCTCATCGGTGGCGTCGACGGCGATGGGTCAAGAAGACGGCGCGTTGAAGGTTTACCATCTTTCGGCTGACTCATGATGCCAACTTCATTTGCTGAGCGTCCACAATCAATCTTACAGTACTATGCCAGATGAGAACTGTGTGTTTCCGCACATCTATGACAAGCAGGGAAAAAGCATGTGGAGAGCAGTGCCGAGAACTGTAACTTGTGCAATTGACCAAAACAACAAGGAGAAGGTTTTTTCCTAGTTGTATTAGAGTGGTCGTCGCCAGCCTTAAATTCGTTCCACGGATTATGACATAAATGCAGCCACTTTGGTCCATTTGGTGATACCAAATCATGGAGGAGTCAAAATGTGAATATATGAATTTTTCCGAAACGCCTGTTTTGCCCATTTCCGAATACGATTTCCGCAGTGAAGTGGGTTAAGTTTTTGACGAAACAGATGAAAGCAATGTGGGCGATACTACCCACCGTCTTGTCCCTTAAGTAGACTGGGATACGACGCTTTTTTCGACGGTTGCCCGGCAAGTAGTTTGGTTGGCCCTGACATCACCCCTACTTAGCGATTCACATGAATTATCTTACTATTGATTAGAGATTATCTGAATTCGTCAGCATTTTTCGCACCGCGGTAATCTCAAAGCACTTGTAACTCCGCAACTGTCCTTTAATTGCGCCCTGGAAACAGGTACTCCCGCACGGATTACTGCCTATTTAACCTTGTCGTTGCGCAGGAAATTCAGTCAACCCAGATCATCAGTTCCAAATGCGTTGCTCAATCTCTCTGATAATGCTCGCTCTCTGCTTTGCCATGACCTTCGCTCATCCACTCCCCTTCCCTGACACTGATGGAGACGAGAGCCTGTTTGGTTGGTTGAATTGAAGTGGCATCTTTTAAGCTGTGAATCTAAAGATTTACTGCCCGAAGAAGGAAAGACCTTTTACAAGTCCTTGACCGAGAAGGACATCAAGATTCTGAACGAGCTTGGATCTCAGCTAGCCGGAAAAGACTTCGACGACGCAATCGACATCATCAAGACCAAGAGTTTCGACTTGGCCAGTCGTGTCAAGACCTTCAATGATGCCAGCATGGCCAGGATCAACGCGATGAGCGAAGTGCCGAGGAAGTTCCTCCTTGACGTAGGGCGCGTTCCCTGTTTTTTCATTAATTAGTGCACCTTCAGGTCGCTAAGAAGATGCAGACGCCAGGTTCCGACATGGGGCACAACGTCAATATGCTCGTCAGCCTGCTGAAGGAGGCGAAGACCCTTCCACAAGAAGCAAAAGACGAGATCTACCAAAGCTTTCCCATTTTGGAGAAGCTCTTTGAAAGTAGTCATCTCCGAGCCCACAACATGTGCTAGTGCTTTTTTATAGACGATCTAGTGGATACCTTCTTGGACAAAAACGAGAACATGTCTTCTAAGGAAATCGACAGTCTTCTGAACAGTCATACCGACGAAGCCTGAAGTTTATTCCACATTCCAACTCAGCCTTACTCAATGTTTTCTAAACGAATAAAGAGCTCCTTGTTGTTTTAAAAGTCTTCAGAGTAACTAAGGCGGCAAAACATCCAAAATATTAAAGAATTGAAGCCTCCCAGAATATTCTTCTCGACTTGAAAGAGGCCACCTTTCACTGATTTCCCAGTTTCTACTTTGAACCTAAGGCAGCTAGATAATGCGTCGCCGTAAAAGCGTCCCTGTGTCGACGACCTTCTTGTCGTTATATAAGCAAGCTGAGAACTGACTTTACCTGCCTCCGCTGCTTTGTTTAGTGAACGATATCGATAGATGTCAATAAAACAAGCAGTATGCAACGTTACCCGAGCTCGAACCGCCAAGTATCTGGCCCTCCAGGTGTTCGTCTTGGCGGAGCAACTGACAGAGCGACGAAACACTTGTTTATACAATAATTGGATCTGGGAAAGTCAAGTACGCAATGAAAGCAGTTCTTGCAATTCTTCATACATCGCATGGCCGTTAACTTTAAAGCAATGCAACCTCCATAGAACGCCGCTTACTTAGTCCTCTTTGGCCCCCCGTCATACCTCATCACCCCAGTAGATCTCCACTGTTGATAAAGCTTCTTTTAAATGTAAGTCCCACTTCCTACATAATACATAAAGGATGCAAGGTACAACCCATGGACTAGATTTGCAGTGTACTATAGGTTAAGAGTGAAACTCGGACATACGCTACAGCAAGATTACTTCGTCAAATGCAAAATTTCTCCATTACACCATGCAAGACACCAAGACTATGTGTGCTTCACTAGATACTTAAGCTGTCCATGATCACTCCCGTTGGACTAACAGAATAAAGAGGGTGCATCGTATTTCCGTTGGCTGATTCTTCCGAAAGAATCACACCTAGCCGAACCTTGAAGTACAAGTTGCACAGGCTTCCCATGAACGCTGACAGTAAGTATAGCAGGCTTTGCGGATAAGTACTTCCAGCTTATCGTTCATTTTAAGTCTCGAAAAACTTTGATAGTTCCATAATTGCACTGCAACAGCGAAACGGGAACAGGAACTCCCGCACGGATTAGTCACAATCGCTGATATTTAAACCCATCATTAGTGTTAACCGCCCAGATCATGAGCTCCGAGATGCGCTGCTTCGTCCTTCTGAGCGTCCTCTCCCTATGCTCGGCGGCAAAGTGGCCCAGTAAAGTCTTCCGTCGGTTTAACTACTTGTCCGTTGTGAAATATCGCCGTTTAGAGTTGCTTCCTGATAAGGCTCAGACCCTTTTTGGGGCGACAACCGAACAGGACGAGAAGATTCTCGACCATCTAGCACCTCAGCTAGCTGGTAAAGACCTGGACAGTGCCATTGATATCATCAAAACTAAGAGCCCTGACTTTGGAAATCGCCTCCAGGCCTACGACGATGCAGTTTGGACCAGAATCTATGGGATGAGTGAGATTTCGCAGAAGTTCCTCGCTTATGTAACTTTGTGTTGCGTTCTACTACTTTTAAAGCGCATCTGTTTAGCTCGTGCACAAGATGCAGAATTTGGGTCTGACCGATTTATTCTACTCATCAAACGCTCCTGTAGTGGACGCCGCCAGAACTCTGCCAGAAGAGGCTAGGGCAGAGATCTGCAAAAACTTTCCTTTTCTGAAGGTATTCCTCGAAGATGCCAGTCTTATGAGGCAAAGTTCCTCGGGCAGAGAATCCGCTAGCGTTGAGCTTTGGGAAGAAGACAGGGACCAAAGCGAGAATTGGATGGATTTCGAGCTCGTCAATGCCACATCTACATAATAAACTCAATGGAAATCAACGATCCTAAGGCCTACTTTGCAAATCTTCTCTTCTCTCGCTTACTGTACTATCTTCTCCTGCTGCTTATTTATCCATTGAATAAAAGCCTCTGGCTTGCTCATCCTCCTAGACCAATTGGTTTTTTATATTTTTTTTCTTTTTTTGCAAAGCTATCATCGATTCCAACGTTCCAAAGCTGCAATCGCTTCCTTTAGCCGCGATATTAAAGTGAAAACACATATTAATTCTGGACCATTTGGCCTTTGTCTTCTCCGCATAAATAGGACCCTCTTCACCTTGGATCCACAATCGTCGTCTCCTGCAGCGATGAAAGCCGTCATCCTCCTCCTAGCCCTACTTGTCCTCGTGGCCAACGCCAGACCTCCCCCGAAGTGCAATCCCTTCGTCGAGTACTGTCGTCCTTTCAAGGCCGGACCGTGGCTGACGCCTCCCTTCCGCCCCCCTACGGCCAACGTCCCAAGGGCCGTGCGTCCTCCAGGATGTAACGATGGAATCTTGAGCGAGGACTGCTTCCCTTTTAAATCCGCAAGAGGATGTTGGTACGACACCCTAAGTGGGCGAATGTACTGTGCGTGAGAGAAATCAGGATACACGAGTTCCACATACAATTGGATTATTACTATTAATGATTATAAAGCTGGATAAGTATGTATTGGAAGCAGTGAATCCGGCGATTGGGATGGGAAAGCACCTACGAGAATCAAACCTGGGATGGGCTTTGGCGTCCTATTGGTCTTGAGAAATACGACAGAGACTCACAACTCTCTTTTCTGCAATTCAAACGGGAAAGACTCCGAAGTAGGGACAGTAGTAGGGTGGGTTGGAATTTTATCTCTTTAAATAGTGTTTAAAAGGACCTCCGAGTGCAAGTCTTGTCATATCATGAGAGACCCTCTGGCAGATCCTTGTGAGTGCAATTCTCTTTATTGAAGTTTAAAGTAGGGGGATGACAAGATCACATGACAAGCTGTGTCGTCCCTTCAGTTCAGTAGCTCCTTGAGCGAAGGGAAGTCCTTGGTGATCTTATCCTGCACGTCCTTGGGCAGGTTCTTAGCCGAGATAGCCACCTTCTTGACGGCGTCGGAAAGGGCCTGTGGATCGCTGACAGATTCCACCGACGACAGGAGCTGAACCAAGAAGGCTCAGTCAGGGGTCCCGAAAGGAAAACTCACGTTGGCCATGAACTTCTGGCCGTCCTCGGGGAGGGCGCCGATCTTCGCGGCGAGACCGTTCGCCATTTCCTTGAGCTTGTTGGCCAGCTCCTCACTTTTGGGCTTCACCGCTGCGATCACGTCATCGAGACTCTTCCCCTGGAGCTGACCCGAGAGGGACTGAAGGACCTTGCCGTCTTCGGGGGTCAGGCGTTGGAGGAAGGTTTGGATCTCCCCAGGGAGCGAGTCTAAACGTTCTTCTTGAGGTGTTACCCTTGGACGATGCACTCACCGTAGACCTTCTTGGCGACGCCGTCCGTTGGGGCGTCCAGAGCCATCGCGGCCGAAAAGCAGAGGACGAGGAGGAGCGCAGAAAAACCCATCGTTGGATGTGGAACTACCTACTCCCGCACTCTTTTATAGTGGTTGGCCAGAGTGCAAAACAGGAATTATCCTCCTATCCTAAAATTAGGGGCAAAGCTGGTACATTTGTAATTGGGAACCAGAATCTATCTTTCGCGAAGTGCAATCTGGTCGGGGTTCAATCTACCTGGTACATGCATCAACTGTTAGTGGGACTACAAGTAGACCAGAACAACATAGCACTCAACTCTAAAAGCAATTAAAATGGAGGCTACACACAGTATGTGACAACCTGCACACTAGTTCAGTCTTCATTTAGTTTCACACTGTAAGAGTAAGTTATACTGTAGGCATCTGGTTCTCCTAAAGGAGGGAGTCAGTAATGTAGCTGTGCATTGTACCTTCATAGATCCAACGTTTCCAATTGCTTTCAAAAGGGAAATTGACCAGGTCATTACGAACAGTGCGTTCCGCTCCCGCCTTACTAATCCGCGAGCACAACACCGAAAACAGGTAACTCACACAGCAGAGCTGTTACTCCATCCAAACATACTCCGACGCTCCGGTCTTCCTATGACGCTACTCACTCTCTCCACTGTGGCTTTGTGCTTCTTATCCGTCCTCAGCTTATCCGTTCCTCAGGAAAAGGACGCTCAACAGTTCCTGGGTAGGTCCGTTCTTCTTTCATGAGCATGCTCACATCTGAGAGTTCCATAATGGTAGGAAGCTTAGTTCTTGTGTTCTATATTGGGTCAGATTCAGATATCTCCGTTCAGAAATGCTTCCCGAGGACATCCAGAACTTCTACAAAAGCCTAACCGACGACGACGTCAAGGCGCTCAACGCCATGGACACGGAAGTCGAAGGAAAGGACGAGGACGAGGCGCAGGCTCTCATGGAGAAGGAGCATCCAGAGCTCGCCAAAAAACTGGATATAATGATCAGCGGACTGACGGCGAAGATCGATAGTCTCTCCGCGGAACCCAAGAAGTTCATGACAGAGGTGGGTCTTAGATGCCTTCTTTAATGATAATTCCCCGGTTTAGGTCTTTGACAAGCTGATCCCAAACAATGGAATCGACGAGGCGGAGTACCAACGTGGCATCGACCAGGTCCTCAACGACGCCGACCACTTGTCCCAGTCAGCTGTCGATGAGATTCTTAAGGTGTTCCCCACTCTGAAGACCGCTTTCAAAGATTGAATCCCTTTCGTCTTGAGGCTTATTACCTCCCTCACTAAAGCGCAACGAAGGGGTTTGTCTGTCTGTGTATCTGTAAGCGTGTGCGTGTGTCATGCGTGTGTCAAGTTCAGACAGTCAAAGGTCATTCTTGGGTGGAGGGCAGGGTGGGG
>JADLIF010001335.1:0-28450 GCA_016648015.1 Steinernema khuongi
CGGCCGGCATCATTGGCAGTGGATGTCCTAACGTAAACAAGAGGTTGCCAGCTAACATGCACACAAGTTCGTTGAGGAAGAAGTAGGAGACGGTCTTCATATATTTCGGGGTCTTCTTGATGATGATGTAAATGCAGAACGGTTTAACCATTATGCTTCCAACAGCCGTAAGATCAAGGATTCTATTGTAGGCGTAGGAAAAGCGGTCATCGTAGGTCGCCATGACTATCTTCAATGTATGAGGGAAAACAGCGGTAGCTTACGGGCGAATAACAAAAGGTTGAGTATAATGGGTAGAAATGTATGTCGTAGAAAAGATAATTGTTTCGGATTTGTCACTAATGGAGAATTAATTAAATTATAGGGCTTCCTTTCCAAAGGTTCATTGTTTCCCTAATGTAAAAAGTGATTCACTATCGTCCAAATTCAGTATCTGTAAACTTCGCACGATGCATTTCAGCAGTTTATAACTAACATGTAAACATCGTAGTGTGTCCGCCTGAGATTTTAACGAAACCTGGTGGGAATGATAGTCCTAGGTGTAAGTATTACAGCGCACATAACGGGAACGGCCCTAACTCAAAAATTCCTACCTCAGGAGCCAAAAGCTTTTGCTTTTGATTTGACACTGAGGGTAAGTTCGATTGCGAAACGCAAATGAAGGTGATGATGTGGTGTAGTGGCAAGTGTGCTGGTTGTCAAACGGTCAGTTCGGGTTCGAATCCCCTGCTGTCCAAACTTTTCTTTTGCTTCGAATCAAGTCTTTACACTGTTTTCAGCTATTCCATTTGTAACTACATTTTAATGACGAAGATTATTTCCCACATATGATTATATCGTAGCATTGCGAAAGAACCTGACAAGAATGCTCAATCTTCTTGTTTGGCAAAGCAATCTTCTTGTTTGTTTGGGTTGGTCGTTGGCGACGCTGGTTACTGTGAGCTCCGCGACGGTGAGGGTCGCGTCCTTCTGGGCGTCGGTATCCGTAGCTCGTGCGCTGTCCTCGAGGACGGTATTCCTCGCGGTGAGGTGGTATGTCCGGACTGAGGACTCCCGACGGTCTCGTTCCAAGGGCTCTTCGAAATCCCGGTCGGAGGAAGCGCGACCATCGCGGTCGGAGGACGCTCGGAGGCGGTTGTTCTTCTCAAGGTGGACGGCGGGGGTCTCCTTCTGGTCGACACCTAGACCGTGTGCAATGAGAAGTGGAAAGTGGCCCGCGGTTCTCATGACCGCTACTTTTATACCGCCGCCGCGGCTCGTGGCCGTGACGTCGGTCATCCTCGTGTGCCTGAGAGTTTCTCCTGGTCGGAATCTGACTCTGACTCAGCTTACTTTTGTTTTAGCTGATGAGCAGACGATTTCAAACTGATCCACTGTGCAGTTCCTGTAGAGTATAGCCTGCTCTTGGTTTGGACATCGGTTTCCACTGGTTTGGGGATATGAATGTTGATTTTCCGTCGTTAATGAATTCCTTATTTGATAGGCTGTTTACTGGTCGGGTAAGGCTGGATGGTCGGAATCGATCTCGATCGTGGGGGTCTGGCGGCGGTTGTAACGTTCCATGTGACGTTTTGTCGTAACGTTTGTTTCGATATCCACTGTATAAGTATGACCATTTGCCTGAATACGCTTCTCGCCAATGTTGAGCTTGTGCTGGATGAACACATTCTGCTCTTGGGCGAGGTATTCCAGGTACTGTAGGGCTATCTTGCTCTGGGTTGTTCCATCAAATTCCCCCAATTCTGACATATGCACTAAAGTGCTGGGTTGAAAGTGGTTTATCCTAAATTATTGTCATAACATTTATACGTGCTGCCAAATTACTTACATGAAATGCTTCATGACAGTTGAAGCTATTGCGGAACATCCTACAAAAGGGTCAAACACTCCCGAAATCCTCATAAACATCTTTGAGAAATTCCTGCACGCAAAACAAATATGTTATATCGAAAAAAAGATAAAGCTTACCTCAGAGACGACAACTGCTTCACAGTACGTGGCGATGGACGTATCAAAATTCATCGAGGTAAAGAACGCGAGCTGTTGCATGTTAGCATAGCCGTAGTGTTGTTTTGCAGGAAGCGTTTCGAACGTCCTGCCATACATCTCAGGAACGTTGCATCAAGAAAAGCAGTGACCCTTGGCAACTGCTACGGCGTTGTCGGTGAGATTTAAGGTATTGGGCAGGGAGTCGGAGGTTGTTTGTCTTATCGTTCGAAATAATCTTAATCTTCGTGGGATCTATTGTCTTCAGTAAGGCGCCGAGGACAAATAAAAAGTAATAGGCGCCTCCATTATGTGCAATGCATATAGAGTCCTCTTGGGCCGGCTGCAGAAGATAGGCGACAAACTCCTGCATTATCCTGTTATGCGTCGCTTGAAGGTCCGCTTCGAGGTCCATTCCCGGCCGATGCACCACTTCCAGGAGTGAAATAATCGTCTTCCAGGGTGAAAACTTGAGAACGCGCTTGAACATCCATATCAACATCCTCATAACTGAATGTGTGCTGCCTTGGGTTTGCCGGAAAAAGTATTTGAGCGGCTCGGCTGAAATAATTACACATCTTATTACTACTACATGGAACTTGTGCAAAATACCAGAGCTGCGGCGATGACCGACCCAAAGACTGTTATAGCAGAGACTGTAGGGATGGGTTGTGTAATCCATTGAATTCCCTGTTCTTGTTTTGACTGATTTGGTCCGTCAAAACATACATTCCGATAGTCGCAATTGCGGCACTCTCTCTGCACATTGATAAAGATGGCCGATGCACCAGTAATAATAACTTCGGACGGTTCTCGGCCGATGCACCAGTAACTCCCGGCCGATGCACCAGTAATAATAACTTCGGACGGTTCTCGGCCTCGAAATCCCTGAAGAGGAATTCGGGCTCGTCTGAGGTACAGAGTGTTGTCGGGGGAAACAGTCGTCGACCGTCTCTCTCTGTCGTTGGATGCAACACTGATTTATTCGCGCCGTCGCAAGGCGAGCGGCGCGCTCAAAATAGAGACAAAACATACAATCGTCACAACATTACTCTATCGCTTTCGCGACAACATTGTGTGCAGCCAGAAATTGTAGATCGTTTGCCGCGATTGCCGGGGTTCAGGCGGGACCGGATTCTGGGGGGTCGGGCTGGGTAAGCGGGACCGGGTTTTGGGACAGCTGCTGTCCGCTGCTGTCAGGCAAGAGAAGGTTGAACTGACCTCAAACCCTGCTTCGCGATGACTTCTGCGTGGCGATGTCGGCGATGATACTGCTCCGGGGGGACTCCGCAGAATCCGATGCACCAGGATGGATAGATTCGTAGATCGTCGAGGGAAAGCGACGGCAACAGAAAAGCAACTTCTCTCCACCGTTCTAACGCAAGAAGTGAATTATTCCGCGGTTCACACCGTCGAGCCGGGTAGCGCGTAGCTTGCATACCGCTTGATGATTTTCATATGACCGTAACCCATTCTACTACTTCGTTCTCTAAGGCTACGACGAACTGGCACAAGCGGCTATGTGCGCTGTGATCAACACCCCAAATTACATAATATCCTCCCCCTTTTGACTCGATCCGCCGAGGTCACTTGGGACCATTCCCTAGTTAGCTCAGAATGGTAACGTCTGCTTTACAGTACTTTGGCAAGGGAGGTGTCAAAGTTCCATGCGTCATGCTTGTGCTCCTCATACTAGGCATCAAATGCCTGCTGTTAGCTCTTATACAGAAACTTAGACTCTTTGCTTTGCAGAAAGCGCTTCAAACGCCCTACCGTACATTTTAGGCACGTTGCAATAGTAAGGGAAATGGCCCTTTGCTGTTGCTACCGCATTGTCGGTGAGATAGAAGGTATCGGGCAGGGCCGCCAACGGCGCGTACAGGAACTTTATAGAATCCACGAATAGTTCCATTCCGGCAGACGTCCACGGGAATGACGGTAGTGATGGTCCCCGGGACGGGGCGACGGACGATGTTCACCTTGCCGCACAGTAGCTGAATGTGAAAAGAATGAGCTTGTGGCATCTTTTTCTTAGTTTACACGACGACGGCTACCGAACAAAATAAACAAGTAAAACAGATTTAAACTGATTAGAAACGAAGGCAAAATTAGAGAATATAACAGGTCAACCTAAAGAAAAGCGCGAAAAACACGGTAGTCGCAAGCCGCATCTGAAAAATGTGGAGAAAATAACGCACTATTTATAATATTAGCGGGCCCTGAAAGACTATGCTAAGTTATCCTAAGCCGTGTTCAACAACTGATGATGTGTGACAATGAATCACCCGCGGACTGTCCACATTGGAAGATAACAACCATAATAGTAATAATAACATTCGAGGAAATTATGCAATGAAAACGAGAGACATAAGCACAAAGAGCATAAAAAACATAAGGACGCTTAGCAACAGGAACAGGATCCAACCGGAGCAGGAAAGGCCGGAAGACGGAACCGGAAAACCGGTGCAGAAAAAGCTGGAATACCGGAAAAACCGGAACCGGAACGGGTTGCATCCCTAACTAGTCTTTCCTATCTAGAAGAATAAAGAATAGAATAAATAAATTCTTAACCATGACTGTGAAAAAATGTGAAAAATGTAAACGAAATGTGAAAAATCTGCAAATTCGGCTGTTAAGGATAACTCAAATAGGGTGTTACGGCTTAAGGCGTAAAGGGCTAAGCAGTTAAGGATTAGGCCGGTAAGGCAACTTTAGTGGGACTGAAATATCTTGGATGAATATTTTAGCCTAAGCCTTATTATGCGAGCATTTTAATGTAAATAATCGCAGTAACAAACCAACCGTTGACGATCAATGCTGGCGGCTGCTCTAAAAGCGTCCAGTTCTTTCCTCTCTTTCGTAGGTTGCTTATGGGTTGGTGCTCGAAAAGAGATAATGAAGTGATTAATCTTTAAGAACGAGCACAAATTGTAAACAGCGCGCGCGGAGGTGCTAAGCACGTTTATTCAAACGGGCCGCGAGCGCTCGCTCGGTGCAATGACGCGACGGTGCAATTGCACTTCCCTTCGGCGGCGGTGATGGCGCGCGAGGGTGCGACCAAAGTACAAACGTAAATTCTTACATAGTTGGTAGGCGGAAATGTTTTGGCTAGCTAAGGAACCTTCTTCTTACTAAGGATTAACGCAATTCTGAACCGCTTAAGAGGTGATCAGGTGGTGCAGTAGCAACGTATTGTGGGCTACATTTCATTTTGGGCTACTTTTTGTAGTATGTACTTTGTCCACTTTTGCATTTTGTTATATTTTCTGTTATATCTTGAGTTTATGTACCATAAGAAAAGACCTCAAAATTTAAATAAATGCATTCTTGGCGAAGTTGCGAAATAAATAAATTTTATTTATATTCAAATCATCAAACTACATCAAATACAAGAGTCTGAGAACACAAAGTGTACGTCTGTCCGTCTTTACCCCGCAAACAAACATGTAAACGTTCTGTCTGCTCTGTTGTGTGTGACCTTTTTATAGTGCTTGCACGGCAACTTGCTTTACGGTAAACAACAACGCGCAATTTGCACGCATAGCCAAGATATGTAGTCATCTTCACACTGTAATTATACGGTAATCTTCATACAATCACATTAATTATTCACAATTCTACTATCATGTATCAACAGCTACAAAACTGCAAAGTAGTCAGCAAAAAAACATGTTGTCCACTCCTTACAGAAGACTTCGCGACGCTCGTGCGTTTTGTGACAGAGTAAACACGGTCGCATCTGTGCGTTTTCTGACGAAGAACTCTTCTCTAATCGACCTAAAAAGTGGATTACTTTCTCTCTATGAAGGAAGCGGGCTTACTTGTAAAGAGTGAGGTAAAGCACGGGAGGCACGATCATGTTGTTAAGAGGATAGGTGAAGAGCACAAAGACGGTCACATAGTCGCCGACCGGAAGGAAGTACTTCCCTAGGTTGTATAGGACGGCAGCCGAGAATTCAAACAGAAATCTCGCTATGGCATGGGCCAAAATTGCTTTTTCCTGCTTGAACTGGCTGCTGATCCCTGCGTTGCATTGACGATGCACCAAGTAGATCACCAGGATTATGTAGAGGACGAGGGTCAGAAGCGATGTGACGATAAGTTGGTTACTTCCGATGTCTTGAAGAAGCTTAGAGTATGGCTTGCTGTAGTCGTAGCGCGGGAGGAACTCCTTCGGATCGACTATGAAGTCCGCTTTTCCTGCCAGGAACACCGCCATGGGAATGAAGCACCACAGCCAAATCAGGCCGCAGGTAAAATAGGTTATCCTTTGTTGGCACTTCTAAAATTCCACAGAGTCAAGGCTGGAATTTATGCACCTTTGTGAACCTGCTTCAGGATGCTAGTGCATCTCCAGTCACATATGATGCGAAGCCGGTTAACAGCGAGGAGAACGCTGAGGAGCGCTTCTGCCCTCACCATCACTCCAGTAAGCTTATACGTCCACTCGGCCAGTTTATAGTGATCAACTTGGATAATGTGTGCTAGTCCGGTAAAGAACCAAGAAGGTCCTGTGAGACACTGTGCTATCCCTATCTGGATCATGAGCTGGTAGCATTCCAAGGATCGATAGGCTTTGTTTGTCGCAAAGATCTAAAGAAAAGATAGATAAATGATGGATCTGTAAGGAGCTATAAGCTTACCCATAAAATACGGGCGTAAATAGGTAGAAAAACGAAGACAAGCGTGATAGCTCCCACGCCGACGCCCAAGTGAAGGGAGTAGGAAGGGCCCGTTGCGTCCATGCTCAGAGTGTTGTCCGCAATAGTCTAGAATGGGAGATTCACTAAAGGTTCAGTGGGTGGGAAGTACAAATTTTCGAATATTTCTAGGTATCCCGAATAAAAAATATGTCGGACACGCACAACTACAAATATGTGTGGGAATAGAACAGTAAGAAGTTCGAGAAAATGATAAAAATGCGCTCACATGCGAGCTAGTACTTGAAGGTATTTGCAGTTTGCACGCGGCTTTTGAAAAACATATTCACTGGTTTCGTGGTGTTTAAACCTTCTTAAACCCTCGTTTTGTGGTGCTTAAACTCTAAACCCTTCTCGCGGTGTGTAAACCTAAACGCAGTTTAAGAAAGTAAGAAATGGTGTGACAGAGATGGCACAGTAAATGGGATAGGTAACGATTCTCTCAGCTACTTCAATGACTGTATGTGAGTATTTGAGACCCTAAGAAGTATGTGAATGGTATGGAGAACTCATAAGCCGGCAGCTAAGGGGCGCGGCTACGCCCTCGCCCAATAAGAAATTTGTAGATTCTCCGGTTCTCATTATATGTTCCTTGTCTTCTTCTCCGCGAAATAAGCTCTAAAAACCAGGCACAGGGACTATAATCCTTTCAGACATAAAAAAAAGGCTGGAAAATAACTGTCTCAGTATGTTTTTAATACTGGAGCGGTTACGGTCGTCGTGAGGTGCAAATGAAATGCAGTACACGTGAACCGAGATCAAAATAAGCAACAGAGCACCGACAGGTGTTCTGGATTTCATGACTCAATAAGCATATTTAATTTTCGATCATGAAATGGAATATATGAACCAGTGCATATTCTATGCATCTATTCATATTTAAAAGTAGCCATCATGAACAGCTTTTTACTCAAACTCGTAGCAAAATGTAAGAGGGCAACGGACGAGGTAAGCGTCAAATGCTAAGCTTCCACAGTTTTCTACTCTTTCAAAGGGCGGAAGTCTTCATTTTGTGTCACGGTAATTGATTACATAACGGAATTGTACTCAAGAGGAGGACCTCTAGACTCTTGTCTTTAGTTGGGGGAGGAGTCTCAGCACCGTTAGTATGTTGGAAATCGGTTCACTCTTTACTCACACATAAATACATCCATTCTGATATGTGTATGCCCAGATCCTTCGTTTGAATGCAGAGAAGTTGTTGAGATTGGCGTGCAGTCGTCTTGCAATAGTTTGCGTCTAATAAGGATCATCTGAATCAGCACCAGCAAAAATTAAAGTAGTTAAAAAATCCCGCACATAAAACGATATAAAGCGATTATAAAGCGATAATTAACAGCCGCTGGGAGCCCGGAAATCTTATTTTTCTTTTAAATTGTATTATAGTGAGCGTAGAATTTTTAACCAGCAAGAAGTTGTGGACTCGATTGAGCGCACAAACATCAGCGCATTCAATACTTATTAAGTCGCGCACGCTATACACATGAAAACAAAAAAAGTACTCTATGTTCCTTTATTGTGCCTTCTGTGAACGTTTTAATTGATAAAATCAATGACCAAAGCGGTGCCATACCTCTACCGCCAAACGACTTTACTGTAACCACTTTACCGCTGCGACTGTTTGGCAGTAAAGTCGCGTAGCGGCAAAGGCGGATCGCCAACCAAAGTTACTACAAATTTGCGTTTTCAATTCACAACCATACTCTTGCAAGGAAGACAAAAGGATTCCAGATTCAGGAAAGCAGCTTCCCCAGTCGACCAATCGCTAACGGCCGTGAGATGAACAAGTGTACTGTGCTTTAACGACAGAATTTTGGGTCACCAAGGACTCCTTACTTACAGGTTCCTGTTAAAGTTGTAGATCACCGTGTGTGTAGTTCGTTGGCAAATAGTGTATCAGCCACAAGCTGACTGGTCATTTAATAAGATTTCTTTCTACACTTCCACCTCTGCTATTTCCGGGCTCGTACGCACTCCTCTATTGCAAATGACCATAGAGTCACATTAACTTCTAAGAACGACGTCGATGTTAATTGAATGACCGACTCATTGAAAACGTGTTAGTTTGCAAAAATGAATTTCATTACACGAGAAAATGTCACAGACGACGGATGACCAATGGATACACTCAATTCTCGCCGACACACTGTAAATGCGGAACCTGTCGATGGTCGTAGTTCACCGCGGCAATATGTTCTTGTCGTATCTCACGGATATTTGTTTTTGGTCCCGGTCCCATCTTGGAACTCCAAGATTCTGAAATCCAGGAAATTGGCGGCATGACTCAATGGACAAACCTTGTTTTACAATGACAATTTTAGCCAATAGAGAAGTACACTAATCGGAAGTTAAACAAGAGGAATTAAGGTTGTATGTATGAAATTGGAGATTGATACACGTACGTACATTTGCAAATGACACGTTTAAATTGGGCAAGAAAGTCGCTTTGTATGCTCTTCCAGTCTTTCATTAATATGTTCTCAAGATAAATGTAGTCAAATGACAAATGTCTAAGGTAAAACCTATTCCTGAAACCTTCCTTGTCGACTCTAACCAGGAACAAGTAAACCACTTACGAAATTTTTGGAATCTGACGCACAGCAAGATGATTCTGAAAGCGTTTCGCGTTTCCTTTCAAAGTTTCCTTCCTTTCCTTTGTTTTTTTTACATGAAGCGGAGCGGAAGTTTCAAAGATTGTTGTAAGCGATAAGTTTTTGCGATCGATTTTATCGCACATGTTATCATAAATCGACATGGACATGTGACATTGACTCATGCCGTTCGACAAATCATCGTTCACATCGGCTACCTTCCGCCTTAATGTCTGCATGGGCCCAACTCCACACTTCTTGCCTTCAATTGGCCAAATTGTGACCAGGAACATGAGTGTCGTCTGATTATTTTGATTGTGGGTTGAACCTGTTCCTAGTTGCAAGTACTGATGCAGGTATCCAGTTGTTACCGACCAGACGTGTTCGCTGAAAAACATCATCTTACTCATGAGACAAAATGACAGTTATTTTTAAATACAGTAAGTGGATTCTGGTACAAATTTATTGATAATAAGTTATTGACAAGACTTCCTGGGATCAGTTTTATGATGTGTAGCTATCATGACTTAATCTTGACGGTTAAGAATCTATACGACTTTCGTTCTTGCCGTTCCATCGTATTTTATGCACTATTTATCCTTGTGTTACACAGTAGCACAATCTTAGCAGCGAAACAAGCTTTTCACATAGATATAATCATATGAGATTAAGACGTCTAGCAAACTACCAAACGCACGGTTACTTTGCGTGCCACACAGACCTGTAAGCCGCGTGGACAATCAGCACAAAACTGCATTGTTGAATTTGTTGAAAACACTCATCAAGGCACGCGTACATAGTAACTTAACTACGATGCTATTAGTGGAATAACCACTTTGTTCTCTCTACGTCGAAAAGTCAGCTGAACACAAAACTTGTTTTCCTTCAGACCGTCATATGTCCCACCAGTGACTGCGCCGTCTCCATGTTTGTATGTAGTGAAGTCAGTTTGCTCAATTGGGTCCCCACAAAGCGATTTTTTACAACATAACTCTTTACAACATAAATTGAAACATTGCTTGACAAAATCAATGAGAAGCACAAATTGAGCAAAGTTACATATCGCAACCGGAGATGGAAGTTTAAGGTGTTGGGAGAGGCACCGTTTAATGGGATAAGCTTCAAGATCTTCTGAACCTAAGGATGACTCGACGATATGCACGAGGACAAAAGGAAATGCCACCGTCAACTCCAACAGCATGATTTCTTTCAGCGGTTGATGGCTTCGGGAACAGACCGCAGTCTCAGTTCCATGTTCCCATGAGGCATTCTTACCCTTCTTACCCGTTAGCTTCGAGAAGCAAATCTACTAGCAAA
This sequence comes from Steinernema khuongi, assembly GCA_016648015.1. Classification (NCBI taxonomy): domain Eukaryota; kingdom Metazoa; phylum Nematoda; class Chromadorea; order Rhabditida; family Steinernematidae; genus Steinernema; species Steinernema khuongi. The sequence continues at coordinate 10,595 of JADLIF010001335.1, forward strand.
TCACAATGCTGTCACAATATCGTCGTTAGTTAGCTACCTACATCCTACGCTCCACAGTCTTTGAAACTCGCGGCCAATTGAACGAATTTGTGGTTAAAAGGAAAAGTGCGCGTCTGTTTGCCGAACGGTGAAAGAGTCACTATAGGAAGGAGACCTATAAAAGACCCGCCAGCGTAGATCGAAGATGTACCATGGCTCTACTCCACACTACCGTAGCAGCTCTCCTACTTCTTGTAATCTGCAATGCCGACCGCAGCCGACCAGATCCGGCACCAGTGAACAAGATCTTTGCCCCTACCCCTCCTCCTTTGAACCACAATCGAACGGAACACGGTGGACACGATCTCAACCATGCGCCTCCTCATCCGGCGCCCAATCATAACCGAACGGAAGAGTTCAGGCCAGGTTTTGGCCATCCGCCTCCGCCGGAGGACAACCGTGACCATCCGAGCCCAGAGGAAGGAGGGACGGATCACCCGCCACCACCAGAAGGAAACTCTGTGGGCGAAAACGGACATTCCAATGAAACTGATCCCACAGGGTACGTTTTTTATGTGCTTTTGCAAGGACGTAAATGTTTTGTAGGAAGAGAGACAAGCGGTGGGGTTGGCGGCGTGGATGGAGGAGGAGATGGTGGGGTGGCTACGGGTACGGCTATGGTTACGGTTACGGCTATGGCTACGGATATGGCTACGGCTATGGTTATGGCTATGGCTACGGTTATGGCTACGGCTATGGATACGGATACGGTTATGGTTACGGATGGTGGTGAAAGTGATTATCATTAAGGAAGCTGTTTTCCCATTTTCGCAATTTGTGTGTCATCATAAAAACAGATGCAATAGTAAAATAATGCGCTCTCTGTGAGCCGATGGAGCATCCCTAAACACGTGTTTACAAGTTGGTATCTACGGAGCTAAATAGAATCCCCCCTTCTCTCTCTTTTCACACAAAATTCCGCGGTCCTTTGTCAATCAAGTTTGCTATTCTCGATCCATTTGCCCACTTGCAACAGCGTACAACTTGTTTTTCCATTTGGCAGCATAGTCGATCAATGTTGATCAAAATGGGAACACGTTCTTGTTCCTCAAATGATGAGGATAACTGCAGCGGATAAGGACCATTCGGTATTTCAGACGTGCGAACTAGGTACTATTAGGTACTGCAGCTATTGGTACTTTTCTAGAAGGTTATGGATTTCAATATGCATACGACTGCTAGAAAACGTCCAATTGGATGATATTCTAGTACAAAAAAACTCCGAAATTGTCGGAAGCTGCTTGAAACTGACAAAATTCATTCCTAAAAAGAAAGATGGCTCCCGCAGCGATCAGTTCTGTCAACCTTGTAATTGCAACCCGAGTGTTTCTCGTGATACTTCTCGTTACACCTCGTGATACTCCTACACAGATAAACAGCAATACATCAATTTGGCGAAGGAACTGCAGCAAGTTTCCGGTTTTGTGGCATTGCCACAGAACCAATTACTTCCAGCCCGAATGAAAAGTGCACGCGTGTTTACCAAATTTACAATCGTCCACTGCGAGACGACCACCTATAAAAGCCAATCTACTTCCGCGGATCCCTGAAGTAGAATGCGTTTCTTTGACACTTCCCTAATAGTTCTTCTGCTTGTGGTCGTCTCTTATGCCAATCCGACCCGAGCAAGCATCGCTCACCCACCCCCGCCTCTAAACCGTAACCAAATTGGTCTCTTTGGACTAGAATTTGGTCACCCGCCCCCGCCAGGGACCCATCCGAATCAAACTGGACCGCCATGCGGAAGATTCGAATACCAGATTCCACCAGATTCCCACCATAACGGATCAGAACACCCATGGGGCAGATTCGGCTTTCCGCCACCGCCAGGATTCAATGGCAGCCAACCTGGTCACTTTGGTCCAAATTCAGGACCACCTCCAGCTGGACTCCATGAAAACCAAACTCCTCCGTGTGGTAGATTCGACTATCCACCCCCGCTCGAAGGAAACGATATAAACGAGAACGCAAAAGATTTCGACGGGTAAACTTTGTGTCCTTGATCTCTTTTTTAAACTGATATTTTAGGAAACGGTACAAACGTCGTGTGGGTGGGGGTGCATTTGCAAACTACACGTTTGAAGTAGTCGGAAAAGTCTTTTTGCGTGCTCTTCTACTCTTTCAATAAATTGTTCTCAATCTCAAAATGAAGATAAATGTAGTCAAATGACAAATATCGAAGGTAAAACCTATTCCTGAAACGTTAAACATGAAACCTGCTTCCTTGTCGACTCTAAAGGCCGGGCCATAGTTTTACGCCGATTGGTCGCTGGTCCATGGTACCATAAGAAAGTGCGCCTCGCGTACTACAAAATGCGTACGGCGAAGATTGGCGCGAGTCGAACTTGTCGCCGAAAAAAGCGAAAAACAGATTTACGCTACGCCGTCGGCGTAAAACTATGGCCCGGCCTTAAAGAAATGAAGGTGTTCTTTACTTGAAGTGAGTCAACTGAAAGGTTTTTGTAAACGACCGAACAATAAATTTTTGGAATCGATTATGTCGCCCATGTTGTCATACATCGACGTGGACATGTGACATTGACTCATTCAATGCCGTTCGACAAATCACTGTTTACTTCGACTGCCTTCCGACTTATGCCCATGGACGTAGTTACAAATGGTAGCGAAAGTGATTGTCACTGGAAAGCTATTTTCCCGTTCACATTACAATTTCAAGTAAGATATTGTGTGTACTCATAAAAAACGGATTCGAATGTAGAATAATGCGCTCTCTGTGAAAGAGATATTCTTCCAAAAGAGTTATTCAGTCCCTACAAGCATCCCTAAACACGCGCTTAGAAGTTGACATCTCCAAATAAATAAAAAAAATAATATGAGCCTGAGCCTGTGCAAAATTATGTGCTCCGTTGTCAATCAGGTTTGCTATGTTTGCTCCATTTGCCCATTTACAACAGCATACAACTGTGTAGTGCTATTGGTTAGTCAAAACAATTCGTGAAAGTATTTTGATTTATGGAAGCCATTTATCCATGTGACCTTTCAAACTGGCAGAATTACATCGGAAGTTAATACTCTTCTATAGGGTTATGGACAGAGATGTCATTAATACATACTCTGGTTATGGATTTCAATATACATACAGTTATGACTGCAAAAAAACGTTCTTTTGGATGATATTCGAATACAAAAGAAAACTTCGAAATTGTCGGAAGCCGCTTGAAACTGACAAAATCCATTCTTAAAACGACAGATGGATCCTGCAACGATCAGTACTGTCCAACTCGTAGTTGAAAATCGAGTGCTTAAATATTGTGTGACACCTCGTGAGACTTCTACACAAATATTTACAAATACATGTGTATGCCGAGCAGCACTAGGCTGAAAACAGCAGTGCATCGATTTGGCGAAGGAACCACAACGAGTTTCCAAAATTAGAACTGACTGAAACAGGAAATAACAAGGCATGAGTTTACCTTTCGGCCTGTTCCATGGTAGTGCAAGCGAGTTTGTGTAATTCTCAATCGCCCCTAAAGGACATATAAAGGTTTCTCAAACGGACTTGGGAGTAGTCCGTTTTATATTTTGTATCCCTTTGTTTGTGTTCTTATCTCAGTATGTCTTAAGTAACTCCGGCGCTTGTGGATAAAGATAGTTCACACCAGTCCTAAACTTGGCCGGGACAATTTGGTGCGTCGGCCGGGATTCGAACCCGGGCCGCCCGCGTGGCAGACAAGCATTCTACCACAGAAATAGGACCTAACCCAAAGTAGCATGATGCTACGACACGACGCCGAAAGATATGACGCCGAATTACGGTCCTGTAGGTGTCATGTCCGCAACCGAAGCATGTTGCGTGTCGAATGTCGAACCAAAATAGGGTCGCCGAAGCCGAAAGAGGTTCTCTAAAGCCAAGTGCAGAAGGCAGTGATTTTGTAACTGTCCCTAAACCGCCGTTTTTGTGCGAGAGGAACATTCGGCGTCGTGGTAACTCGGCGTCGTGTCCATTACCCAAGTAGCATGGTGCAGGACGATGATGATCGTTGCAGGAGAGAGATCAAGCGTCGGAAAAGGATGAACATTGGATCCTGATTGAACATTGAACATTGGATTAATTTTTAAATATCGCGCTGCATCTTATGACCCTTTTACACAAATAGATATTTACAAATACATGTATACGCCGAGTGGCAGTCGGTTGAAAACAGCAGTGCGTCGATTTGGCGAAGGCAATGCAACAGGTTTCCAAAATTAGAGCGAAATGAAACAACAAACAGTAAAGCATGAGTTGGCTTTTCGGCCCGTTTGTTTTCATAAGCTGCTCAGTTTGCGATAACCCCAGGAGATCAGGCTTCTTCGTGAATTTATCATCTAATGTCCCTGGATTACGTAGGAAATTTGAATGACCTATGAACTTCTAAATTGTATATCCGTCCTAGCACCTCCCGCATTTGACATACCTGCCTATGCTTTAACTCTTCGGCTCTGTATGCCCCAGAACCGAAAACTTCCATCCCGTTGAACGAATTCACTGTAGAGAGAGAAAGTGCACGCGTGTTTGCCAAATTGACAATCGTCCCCTGCAAGACGACCACCTATAAAAGCCAATTTCCTTCCATAGATCCTTGAAGTAGAATGTGTTTCTTTGACACTTCCCTAATAGTCCTTCTGCTTGTGGTCGTCTCTCATGCCGACCAAAGCCGAACGGATCCTGCCCGAGCAAGCGTCGCTCACCAGCCTCCTCCTCCAAATCGTAACCAAACGGGTCACGTTGGACCAGAGTTTGGTCGTCCGCCCCCGCCAGGTCCCCATCCGAACCAAACTGGACCGCCATGCGGAAGATTCGAATACCCACCTCCACCAGGTCCCCACCACAACGGATCAGAACCGCCATGGGGCAGATTCGGCCCTCCGCCGCCGCCGGGCCACAATCCTAATCAAACGGGCCACTTCGGACCTGACTTTGGCCCGCCACCGCCAGGATTCAATGGCAGCCAACCTGGCCACTTCGGTCCGAATTCAGGGCATCCGCCCCCACCTGGACCCCATGGAAACCAAACTGGCCACTTTGGTCCTGATTTCGGCCATCCACCGCCACCCGGATTCAACCGCAATCAAACCGGACCTCCTCCTTGTGGCAGATTTGACTACCCACCTCCGCTGGAGGATAACGATATAAACGAGAACGCAACGGATTTTGACGGGTAAACTCTGTGTCCTTGATCTTTTTTTCAAACTTGTGTTTTAGGAAACGAGACAAACGTCGAGGGGGTGGAAGAGGTGGGGGTGGGGGAAGAGGTGGGGGTGGGGGAAGAGGTTGGGGAGGGGGAGGAGGTCGAGGATGGGGTGGAGGTAGAGGCTGGGGTGGCGGATGGGGTGGAGGTAGAGGTTGGGGTGGAGGATGGGGTAGAGGTTACGGTTGGGGTGGAGGATGGAGAAGAGGAGGCTGGGGATGGGGTGGATATGGTTGGGGAGGATATGGCTGGGGAGGATATGGCTGGGGAGGATATGGCTGGGGTGGGTACGGCTATGGCTACGGCTACGGCTATGGCTATGGCTATGGCTACGGTTATGGCTACGGATATGGATACGGCTATGGTTATGGCTACGGTTATGGCTATGGCTACGGCTATGGATACGGATACGGTTATGGCTACGGTTATGGCTACGGCTATGGCTATGGTTATGGATACGGATGGTGGTAGCAAAGAGAATCGTCGCTCAAACAAATCTCATTCCTGTAAATGTTCTGCCTGTTCGCAAACCAGCCGTTTCAACACTGACATTTTATCGCCTATACTTGTGCACATGTCGCCTTCATAAATGAAAGCGTTCATTAATTTGCCTAAAGTTGTTTTCTAGTTGCTCTTTAAACTGGTTGTTAGTTTCCTTCGGTTTCTTGGTCAATGGCGGCGTATAACGTGTTCTTTCCATTTGACAACATTGTCGTTCAGAGATCATCATAGCGCGTTGTTGTTCCTCAAATGTATAGCGACGATTTCAGATAGGACAATGATTACTGTAAACATTCTGCTTGTCTCACATATTATTCATAATCTAACAAACCTGACGTGCGCTCGTATCCAACATGGAGCGTAACAGTTAGCATTAAGAAGTGCTACTTGCTACTGAATTACGGATTCCAAAATCTGTGGACAGAGCCCATTTCATTTCGAGTCACACCCCTTAACTACTTGGACATCGCTGCACATTCGCCAGCAGAATCACTTTCCCTGGAGCATCAAGTGCGACACTAATTAGCAGAACTTCCTGCCCTCCTCCCTCAATCAAGAATGAAATTTGCAGTTTCATCAATGCACTAACGGAGAAATCATAAATTATAATTGTAACCTTAAACTGACCTTTTTGGTAGATGATATGCATTATGAAAACTGGGACAAAGCTGAAACACCGGTGAAACTTGGGTGGAATTTGATATTACCTCCACATTATTTATTCCGGAAGTTCTTTTCGGTTTTAACTTTAGACATAATTTGTCGTGGCTCCACTGTCTTTGAGCTGAAGTCTATTCCAAATAAGCACAGGACTTTTAAAGACTTGCAATACCCATTTCTCTAGTGCATCCCAAATAGGTTTTGGTTCAAACATTACAAGCACTAGCTTTAAATGATGATTTTACTAAAACCGTGATAAGGATTTTGCTGCACCTGTCCTGTTTCATTAATGCACCTATGGAGAGCAGCTGCTCGTCTTGTGGTCATGTCTAACTTGATCTAACTTGTCTGATCTACACACAATCTCTGGGTTAGAATAACATCTTCAGTGAGGAAACTAAGAAGCTGTTCGTCGAAAATCTACTAAACACAAAAGCCGATATACCACCGCGATTACTGAAAGTTAATTACGATGAAAAGTTAACAGCCGTTGTTTTCCATAAACAAGTTTTGGCTCAATTTCTCAGAATTCACAGAGCAGTACATTTTGGAGTGGTATTGCATGTTCAACATAATCAATGGTCTTAAAATGATCTCTTCCATATTGGCTTGAGAAAATGTGGCAATTTGCGCGCACAGCCTGGATAAACAAAAACGAATTCTGCTAGATACGGACTAGGTTGCTGCCTGAACAATAGTGAAACCGTTTCCCTGTAGTGTTCGGCACCACTTCGCATGTATTCCAACTTCGCTTTCAAACAGTGCATTTTGACGCGACTTTTTTCGAAAAGTACTTGTGAGCGGTTAACGTCAAAACATCAAATTTCCCATGGCTCAGAAGAAGGCCCGTAAGCACTTTGGAAGCTGGTCAAGGCTACTTCTCACGGTTGCACGCTCATAAAACAAAGTTCACTTGCCCTAACTACGCAGGCGTGTTATATGTAGGCAGCGACATAGATCTTTCGTGAACTTGCGACGAATTTGTTCGGTTCGTCATTCTCTCCGTCAAGTATGTACAGCTCACTTCAGATTTGCGACCGCTGACTTTCTGTTTGTCATATGCCTTATATGGCTGTGTAAGGAGTCGCTCTCTATTTCATGGCATGGATACCGTTCATTTCAGCTTTGGAGCCGTTCTCATAGTCCTAACGGGAGCATGTCTTCCTATATACTTTAGAATCATATATGTATGTTGAAGAAGGCGCAGCTCTTAGACACAACACATTTCAGCTGTTTATCTCGATACCGAACTATAGAGAGCTACAGTGCTACAGAATAATGGCGCAACAAGGTATCTCACACTGCCTGATGGCTCCCTACTTTATCTCCCTTGGAGTTGGCCACTTTCTCGGAGATGACTTCCACCATGTGGGACAAACCAGCTTGAAGCTCATGGGAGCCTGCCTAAGGAGCGAAGCCATCTTCGGACTTGTCCTGGCTCTCGATCGCTTACGATTGATATGCAGCCTGGGTTACCCTAAGGTCATCCATACCTTAATCTGTATCTTCTCCTGGCTCTTCGGCTTGACCTGGTTCACTACGCTCATGACTCCCGGAGCCGACTTCATCCTCGATATCGCCTCCTATTCCAGCTACTTCGATGCGTCCAAACCGTACTCCATCTACGTGCAGAAGGCGGGCTACTTCACGGTGCTCATCTGCTGTTTCCTGACTTTCGTGATTTACTCTATCCTTGTGATCTACTTGACCTGGCGGCGCCACGAACACTACTTACGAGGAACTTATTCTCAAGAGAAAGTCATCTTCCTCCAAGCTGTAGTGCGTTTTGTGTCCGACGCGTGCCTCACCGTCCTCTACAACTTCGGATCATCCATTTTCGGGCCATCCCTGCCTCTCAAAATGGTCACAACAATATGTTACATCCTCAACTACTTGCTTTTACCGCCTCTACTGTACACAGCAATGATCAGGTAAGAACTGGCTGAACATATAGTGCCAATAGTGGCAATCGTTTCCTAGTTCCATCAGGAAGAAGCTTCTGCCGGGACGCTTTGAAACTGCGGTGGTTTCTGTGAGACAGTTCAGTGGTCACTCTACTAAACTCCCATGATTGAGTGCGCAGACGTTAGCACCTACGAGTTCTTCCACGAGTAAGCTCTACAAAATGTCTCCTATAACGAATGTAGACGAGGCGAATGTCAGGCATTTATGGGATAATGAGAAGTAGAAGCCAAGTTTTCTCTACAGCTTAGCACTACTATGTGCTGCGTAGACTTATCCTGTCTTTAAGTGGAACCATAGAGCGTGGACTCCTTGTCCAAGAAATACTGATGACGCCTAAATGGCAACCCCGAAGCTGTAGTTGCCCTCATAACCGATAAGAAGAAACAGCCGTCGTCGTCTCAACAGCTCTGCAGATTCATTGTGTTTGTGATAGACACTTGATATGACCTCTACGTCCAGCAAAGACTGAATCAGAGAAATAAATGAAAATGGAAATGGACGCCTAAGTACTGCGTTTTGTTATTTCGTCGTTGTACGTATTTCAAAGATCTCTGACTCTAAGGCACTGCTTTTGAGGCTACCGCTACACGGAGATGACCAGGCATTGATGACTGCTATCTCGTATCTGTATTCAGATAATGTTCTGCGCTGCTTTTTAAAACATGGAGCGGGAAGCGTGAAGCACGCACACTGATAGAATCTTACTTCTTATTGGTTACGTTGTATGACAAATTCTGTTCATTGTCTGACTGTTTGCTTCACTAATTTTGCAATAAATAATTAGACAGTAATTGGGTATGACTAAGAAGGTGAAAAAATTGAAACACCATATCGTACAGCTGCTGCCAAAGCTACTAAAACACCATTCAGCCTTATTTGCCTACAGAGTGGTGGGCGATGGAGAATGGTGCAATAATCTCAGACTTTGACATGCAACTATTGTGCCATGCAGCAGCTGTTCTCGACCTTCTTCTGGAGCCCTACTTCATCTACTTGGTTCTCCGCTGCTCTCCGCCTGCGATGAGCGTCTATCGGTGGTTTCTTCTCGCGATTTCCCTTACGAATATGGTCATGACGCTGGACTACGCGGTGGCTTGGTCACCCATTGTGAGCATCCGCGGGTTCGACCTTTGTCTCCCGAGTTCTCACTTTGACAGCCGCTTCATACCTGTCCTTACGGCAGTGCTCCTTGTCACTCTATTTGGACAGTGGCAGGTTCTTCTAGCCTCCCTTGCCTACGCCGTGGCCGTCGCCTGTTGGCCTCTTCGAGTTCACATCTACCACACCAAAAAGGTCCTAGTTTACTTTCTTATCTTCGCATGCTTACCCGGTGCTACTTTCGCCCCCATGGCATATGCCCTGTTCACCACCGACGTCTGCTGGGGGTTGCCCTTCCAGCTTCCGACTTTTGTGCTTCTGGGAACATTCGCCTTTTACGTGACAAGTTACGTCGTCGCTTCCATCTACTTGCTACTGAAACTTGGGCAAGCCATAAACACCCCCACTTCTTCGACGTCCGTTGAGACCGTGAAGTTGGTGAAGACGGTACGAAGAAACTTCATTTTTCTGGTGGCCGTAATATTTGTCACTGACGTAGTCCCTGCTCTTGTGATAACAGCAGCCATGACTTTGCTTACAAGATACGTCTCCATAAGTTTCTGTTCCTACTCCTGGATTATCACCGTCATGACAATCTTTGTCACAAAGCCTTACCGTAAGAGGACAGTACAAGTGTTCCGCTCTGTAAGTTTCTCAAAGTGAATGCGTAACGAATGTCCCACTTGATATTGTTCCCTGCTGTGCTTGTCCTTGATTTCTATGTATAAGCGCAATAATATATGTCTCACAACTACCCGGAAAGAATATCGTAAATGTACTTTAACCATCAAGTGAATTGTACTTTTTGTTACTATCGCATTTCAATGCACTTTTATTAATAAATCACATTAGATGTGTGAAAGGGCAGCTCGGAAGACGAGCCTACTTACCGTGCAGTTCCGCGTTGTGCTATGTAAACTTATCTCGCATATTCTTTTTCAGTACAGTAGATTAGGGACAAGCCATTATACATAAGTTGACCTTTTTGATATTTCGAACTACATATTGTGGTCATTTTGTCATTAAATTTGTGCCTTACTTTTGAGCATTATATCATATTTGTAATACTTCGCATATGACAAGATTTTCCTATTTTACACATGCTCTTTGAGGACATTCGATAAATCCTAACTCTGCTCAAATCTCACTATTTCGAGCGATCTTGGATGCAAACGACACAGAAGGATTTGCTCAACAATCTGTTGCAAAATGCACTCAGAAACAATAAAGATACGCCGAGAATTTAGCAGTTCTTCCAGCGTCCAAAGATTTGCGTCGTTGTTGGGCCAGAATCCCACGACGAACGCGTTTCGCTCAGCTCCCGCTCAGCTTTCGCTCAGGGTCTGCTTTCAGTAAATAAAGCAAGCATGTTCAAAAAGATTTGTTATCTGAAATTATTAATAGGTAATTTTCATTGCCGCTTTAAACTTTTACGCTCTATACGCATGACGATAAGCAGATGTTTGAAATTAACGACTAAAAAACAGCATTGATTACATTACTTACTTTGTCTTGTCTTGACTTTGTTCGTTGCCAACTTAACTTTTATCTCCTAGTCTTATCGGTCGCTGGCACTCAGGCGCCCCATCCACCTACACTTTCTCCCCCAGCCTAACTTTATAGGTCAATTCGTTTTCCATTTGTTGATTAGCTTCTTAATTCGAAAATAGGGTTTGCAGCAAACGGAGCAGATTCTTGGGATCTTTTAGCGTTGAAAGGTGTACCAGCGCGCGGGCTAACCTTTTTTACCGCCCTTCGCTTAAAGTCCCCGTCTCCATACATAACAACCTTTCCTTTGTTCTTTCGTATATATCGCCGAGGTCACGTCACAGACAACCAATTACAGATATACGGCGGTTACCGGCGCCATAAGGTCTCAGAGCATGGAACGAGTTCACTACGCCTTCGGAGAGGTGCTCCTGAGTTTGACACTCCTCTGTTTTCCCGTCTATCTGAGGATTATCTATGTAAGTTTAAAGCTCCGTCAGACTAAAGCGTCATTTATTTAGATTTTCATAAAGATTCCAAAGTACCGTAAACTACAATGTTACCGTATAATGGCCCAGCAAGGAATTGCCCACTGCTTAATGGCACCCTACTTTATCTTCCTTGCGATCGCCCACTTCAAAGGAGAAGACTACCATGAAGTAGCGCAAACAAGTCTAAAGCTTATGGGCGCTTGCCTAAGGAGCGAAGCCATCTTTGGACTCGTCCTGGCTCTAGATCGCTTACGACTGATATGCAACCTGGGTTACCCTAAGGTCATCCATACCTTGATTTGTATCTTCTCCTGGCTCTTCAGTATAGCTTGGTTCACTACGCTGATGACTCCCGGAGCCGACTTCATCCTCGATATCGCCTCTTTCTCCAGCTACTTCGATATAAACAAACCGTTATCTATTTATGTCGAGAAAATCGGCTACTGCGTGGTGCTTATCTGCTGCTGCCTGACTTTCGCTGTTTACTCCGTTCTGGTGGCTTATCTCGTGTACAAGAAGTCGGGACAAAACTCCTCTGCGGTCGATTTCAAACAAAAATGGATCTTCACTCAAGTTCTAATTCGATTCCTCTTCGATTTAACCCTCACCATCCAATACAACTTTGGCTCTCGGATTTTTGGGCAATCCATATGCCTGAAAATCGCCACCACCGTATGCTATGTTTTGAACTACTTGTTTTTACCTCCGCTCCTCTACATAGTAATGAATAAGTACGTTCCAGAATGAGTGCAGAATTTAGATGGAATTATGTTTAGGTCACTGAGGCTGGCGATCTTGATGGGTGACGTGAAACAACGAGGCGTTGTGCACGCAGTGAAACAAGCTCATACACCTTCAACATAACTATTGTTTATTCATAAATACTACGAACTCGTTAACGTGTTTTGGTACTTCTCTGCAAATATTTCATTCACTTATTCTGCTCCACAGGGAGCACAGGAAATAGACATCGAGAACTAAAGTGCACAAATCAGTGGTACATGTTATGATGTAGATCTTGGAAACTACAGTACTCGTCAGCATTTTTCGCCACTCCCTATGTCTGGCGGGTCAGAGACAGGACCTCCGGCTTTTGTTTGGGGCAAATGTCCCCATTTTTTAGTTATTTTTGCTTTTTCTTTAGGCCTACATTTTTTTTCAGGTTCTTTAACTCATTTTGGTCAAATTGTGCTAAAAGTTCTTCATGTTGACAAAGAGGAGTGTCGTATAATTTTGACGAGCACTATTTTGGTAGCATTTTGGTAGGAGACGTATTACAGGACCTCCGGCCTTATAAGTTATCTCACGTTGGGGGACGTTGCCTACAGCGTTTTTATGCACAACCAACATATAAGGTGGCCTAAAACGTTACGTTACGGCTGGGGGATCCCGATTCTCAAAATTCGGGGAATTTTTCGTTAATTCCAGATCAAGACTCAAGGAAACCCTCTTTGAGACTCCTGAACTACTTTTTTCGTGGTAAGGTGCTTCAGATGAATCATTTTTTGGGACCAAATCTCCTTGTCCATTGAATACTACAAGACCGTGGTGCCGTCATGATTCAGGGATGTCGTTGTGAAGCCTTGATTGGCTTTTTTTGTATGTTTATTCACCTTTAGAATAAAATAGTTTTATTCTACTACAACATACACAATTTTTAACTTCGATTAAACTTGTAATCACAACGACACACCCACAACTTCACCACCACTGATATGTTTCGAAAAGCTAGACCCGTTCTTCTCTTGAAGTCGACGATGAAGCAGAGTTCTCATATCCGAAGTTCTCGCGAGATCCTGCCTGCAGGCGAAGAATTTGCGTCTAATATCTCTGAAAAGGCACCTTTATAACGAGGCACGCCAAATAGTTACCACTCACTTGTACAGCGTCAAATACAAAACAGGAGGCAGCAGTAGGTTATTTATGAAATAGGTGAATAGCACGCAGATTTCAATCCAATAGACCACAGGTACTTTGATGTAGTTGTAAATAACGATCAGGCTCATGTCGACGGCGAATCTCACCGTAGCGTATATGAGTATTGTCTGCTCCTTCTCAAAGTTCTTGATACGTATCATTTTGGATTTTTGCCAAATGAGATAGGAAATAATGGATATGTAGAGGAGGAAAGTCAATCCCGTCGAGATTAGCTGCACACAGCTCGTGACCAACGTATATGCATATGTATAAGGTAGGGACATGTTGTACTTAGGCAGGTACTCTCCCAGGGGACAACTGAATTCGATCCAGCCGTCCCAACAGAGGATAGTAAGCTGCGCGCACCCGTAAAGGTAACATGCAGATATAATGAGCTAAACAAACAGGTTAGGTACATACATAACGAGAAGAATAGCTTACGTCATGCACTACGGTAGGGTACCGTAACCCGCAGATGATCCTAAGACGATTGAGACCTAACACTAGACTGAGAAGTGCCTCGACCTTGAAGCTAACTCCGTAGAGTTTCAGGCTGAACAGACCGACATTGTGAGGGTCGGCTCCAGATAGAGCCTTGTAGCCGGTCATGAACGTGCCAGGAACTGTCAGAAGTTGCACTACGCCCATCTGGATCATGATGGAGTAGCACTCATGTCTTCGATACTTCCTGTTCGCTAGGAATATCTGCAAGTATTTAAGAGAGGCTTTATCCCCTGCAGCCATCTCACTTACATAAATAATTCGAACGTAAATGGGAGGAAGGACTACGGCTGCGAAGATGGACACTATTCCCGAGACGACCTCAAAGGTGGTGTGCATCTGAAAGCGATGTTGACGACAAGTAGAAGGGGCATCGCGTTAAAAATGGATGACGCAGTGAGTTAGGAGCGGAAGGGGATTTGCGCTATTCTTGCACTAAAAAAGATTAGGAAAACGTCATTAATCTGTCATGAGTACAATTTTAACTTCGGATGATAGTAAATCATCAAAAAGTCCAAAAAGTTCATCGAGGAAATTAAATCAACGTTCATAACCACCTGCGACTACGACTGCGACGTCGTATGAGATTTATGACATTTTTGTTTTTGAAACCATAGGTGGTTTTTCTTTTCGTCACCGACAAGAAGAAGCCGCCTTTGTCATCTCTTCAGCTGCGCAGATTCATTGTGTTGTGGTAGACACTTTTTGCTTGTATGTCTGCCATATACGTCTACGTCTTCTACGTCCAGCAAGGACTGAATTAGAGCAATGAATAAAAATTTAAAGGAAATATAAAAAAGCAACCTCATTTATACTAGCGTGACACAAAGGTCAATTAAAAACGACTATAAGTCACGTTTCCGCGAGCATTTTGGCCAAACATAGCAGCGGTTGCTTTTGAACCCCTACCAATTGCTAATTGTCAACTAAGAATCACCTCTAATCTTCAAAAAATCCGGATTTTGTCGCGCATTTTTATAAAACCCGCCGTTTACTATTTCTTTATGTGCCTTTTCAATGGTGAAATCAGTTTTTTCCTAAAATCAACCAGATTACAAGGATATAACTATTGAGCAGACTTTAACACTGCCTTGCCTACATTTTACTTCATTAATGAATGCTTAGGATGGATTGTGTACATATTTTGAAGTGGGTATTTTTTTGCCCTCTCGGATAATATAATGTTTTGATGTCGCTAATCTGAGGAAAACACGCTATCCATGAACAAGCAGAAGCACGCATAGTAATCCTAAGAAATCTTGAGAAATTCGAAATACCAATTGGAAATTCAGTGCTAAACTGACCCAAGATAAAAAGACCAAAGTGCTTTGGCCACACCCTGCCCAAGGCGCACATAAGACTCAAATCATTCATGAAAATATGTATCTGCGTCCTTTCTTTTGTCAATTTTCACGTCCACAACTACAAATAACTTACTTACACGCCATGTGAAGAACAAGAGAAGCTTTCCCACGCAAGCAATATTATGTTTTGTCTGCCCTCTGTTTGTTTTCAATTTATTAAATGTCATCCTCTGTTTGCTCACAGAGTAAGCAATTGGGGGCCGGACAACCACTATCAAAAACCAAACTTCTCTTTAAATGCGCTTTTTAGTTTTATATGGAAAGAATATGAATTTTGGTGTTTAAACATTGAGCATTCCGTTTGTAGCATAATGGTTCAAAAATCACATTAAGGTTTAGAGGAGCGGAATCAGGGCAATCGGAAGCGATAAAGCTGGAATAATAGCGCTGGAACCTTGCTAGTGATCAATCAAAATACTCAGTAGACCCTAACCTAGTTGTAGAGGAGAAAACATCATTTGCAGCAACGTGCGGCTGTCAGTAGCACGGCCTGTGCACCCTGACAAAGCAGAGGGAGGCCCATGGGGGCGATGGCAAATAAGCGAAAGGACGAACTCCATATTTTCCAGAACGAACTTGCCCAGAATCTAATAACAGCCGGATTTATGTTTTGCATGTTCTGCTCGACGCCCCGAAAAGAACCCGACCAAAGCCATGAGTGCATAATGCATGAACATAATGAATGGTGGTGGGGCGCGGGCAAACAGCACGAAGCCGGAGTACTCGATGGTGACTTGTGAGTTTGTTTTCATTCGAGAAAGGAGTGACCCGCCCTTATAATTACTTTCTGTTTCACGTGTACTCCGGGATTAATTGAACAACTTCAATTTAGTACGATGCCTTCCTGTAATTACAAGGTTTTTTCCTTATATACACATGTCGACTTTGTTGTGAACTACTGTCACACACGTTGGACCTTAATTATGTAAGGACGTGGCTTTGAGTGGGCCTTTAGATCAGCTGAATTTGGGAATAAGGGGATATGAAGTAAGCATGGAAAAGGACGGCGCTGAGGAACATTTAAGAACGGGATATTATGCATACAGGTTTTCATTCTCGAAACTTGACTCCACTCAACGCAATCCTCGTCTAGCCTAAACAATGAAAGCCTTTTAAGGGACGACTGACGAAAACATGTCTTTGTCCCCGCCTGCAAGCGTAGACTATTCACAAGATCTTTCCTGTTTTCTGCCTACCTACTGTAGACCTTACTTCTTCTTTGTGATTTACCCTTGCTGTTTTTGCCGTGAGTTCGCAGGCGACCGATCATTGGGCGCGTTGAGCAACAAAAGAAGCTTGGAAAATCAAGAAACGTACGAGTTTAAAGTCCACTAAATCTAGAAAAGGCTCAAACTGAGCACAATAGTTCTCTCTCATGCTCTGAAATGTCGTGGGGAAATCTGAGGAATTTGTGGAAACGATTATCCTCTCTGCCGAAAACATGTCCGCATCCATGAACTTTTGTTCGGCTGCGTAATAATTTGGTAACATGGGGCGGGAGGCCACAGGACAGAAGAAAACACATTATCCATAAGCTAGAAGTGCAGAGGCACCACCAGCCGATAATTTATCTTTACCGATAAGCCACTGCGATGGAAGGACAAACGCATCGCGTAGAAATGGCAGGTGACTTTTCCATTGTCAGGAGAATTCTAACAATCTGTTAGGAAGTCAAAAAACCTGTTAGCGGCAACCAACGTGTAATCCAGATTCTAGTAAATACATGGAGTTACAACAGCAATGGTCCCTGACAGGTGTTATGCGGTGCCTGTAATAAAGAATTTCATTAGTTATTAGTAGCCCAATATATTACAGAGAAATCAAGCAAAGAGGTTACACACCTGTGCACCTGTGTAGTACATATTTTGTGCTGAACTTCAAGCGCATTTAAATCTTACGAGCAATGTTCGCGAGTCGGCCATTTTTCCGAATTTTGTGAGTGGGTGCATTTGATAGATCTCGGTGCACATAGTCACAAATGACAATTTATAATTGCCATCTCCCCGAATTATTTTTGAAAAAAATTTTTGAAAGTCGAAAAATTGACTTTTTTAACCAAGATTTTCTTACACATGAGCGCTCCAATTTCGTCGTTCTTAGGGGCGCTAGATAGAGCTCGGCTTGCTCTATCGTTTGCGTTCTGAAACATTTCAATTGGGTACGATTTTCCCTTCTCATTAAGAAATTAACCCTTGCTAAACCAAACTTGCTAAAATTAACCCAAAGAAAAAAAAAAATGGCTCAAGAAAAGTCTTGGTCTCCAACTACCCAATTCTCGTTTCTTTTCCAAACCGAAAAGAAATGCAGCGCATTTCATAGGCCGCTCCAAGTAAAGTAAGATAAGCGAAAAAAATCCGCCCTCGGACACCCCAGCTAAAAGTATATCAGCTTTAGGTAAGCTTAGGTCGAAAATTTCAAAGTTGTCTCCCGTAACTAAACGATACTGCAATCGATAGCTCTCGTGAAGCTGAATGAGAATCTGTCGAAATTTCCGCGATCGGACCGTTTTTGAAGGACTAAACCCTACAAAAACAAAATTTAAGCATCTCAAGTACAGTATCTATAGGATATACTTACTCTAGAATCGTCCAATATTGGGGTTTTCGACTGATCCTTACTCAGCTCGCCGAGAGCTGTCGA
>JADLIF010001336.1:0-23305 GCA_016648015.1 Steinernema khuongi
TTGACTTTATCTTGTTTAGAATTTTCTCCTCTTTCGAATGGTGTATAAAACAGGGTGGTTCGTTCGGTATTTGAAAAGTTAGCGTTGTTTTCACGACTTACAGTATTTACGCCGCACCCTGTAGAGGCTAGTTGAACAGAATTCATTGGTTAAAAGCAACATAGCCAAGGAAAGATGCAAGTACTACAGCACACAAGGAATACCCAGCCCTCGAAGAGAGTTTCCTCGCTGGACGCCGTGTTGCTCGGCGCTTCGGTGTTTGATGCCGTTTTGTAGTACTCGGGGTCGTCGGAAGCACCGTCGTTGCTTCTTTCTCCGGGGTACCGTTGCACATGTCCGTGTCGCAGCAAATAACCTTCACACCATCGTTGACGTCGAGGGTTCCAGGCTCCTAAATTGCGACTTGAGTATTGACAACTCAAATCTAAGCCCCAAACACTTCCACTTCAATTCATTAAGTTCCGCAAGTCAGAACGTACCTCGCACGTATCGCCACAAGTAGCGAAACGTTCTTCTTCGTAGACGTCAATCTCACAGAAGTCCTCCTTACATTCTTTCTCCTTCCCCAGATGGATGCACCTGATTGTGAGGACGGGAGAAGTGGCGAGGGAAATCGCAAGGACCATGACGACAGTAGGGTTCATAACCAATTCTGGTGGAACGAGAGTGTTGAGAGTGGCCGGACTGTCGTTAAAAATGTCATTAAGGAGGACTAAAGGGTGATGTTTAAGGGGGCCTTGTGTGTCGGGGAATTCCGATGATTCATGCTATATTGAGGCGGAGAATCCCAAAGATCAGAACAATTCAGAATGCTCAAATGATGAAATACCTCTTTTACTTCCTTTGGACTGCCAAGACTTGGACTGCCAGCTCTAAAGCTCCGTAAAGTTTTGGACAGTGTCGCTCTGAAGCTACATAATGCGAAAGTGTCTTGCGTTGGATTTCACACGTTCTACAACGCACTTTACATCCCACACACTTAATCGCTTTAACAGCCGTTGCCGGGTTGTCGCCGTTGCGCCATTCATAGCTGCGATGCTGAGAGCTCGTATCCAGAGCTGGATAGAATGCCCCGTTTGTATTCCTTCCTGGGTATTCCTTTCTTTTAAGACGTCTTCCTTCATTGTTCTCATACCTGCTGACGACGTAATCACTAGCCAGGTAATTCCTGGCTCTGGCACAGGTGCAGCTATGCGTATGTCATAGGAAAATACGTTTCCCGGGTTTCCTTCCTCTTTACATGGATCCTTTCTTCAATGCATCTACCTACGCGCTTTGGGGCCTTCTGTAAAGACTTCCTCTGTGTTCTGGGCAGGATTGAGCATTCTTGGCCCGTCACAGTCAGAGCCAGGAATGATCTCATTGTTCCCATGCTTTTTGACGAGTTGTGCGCTAAAACTTCCACTTGAAGTGATCCTCTTTAATTATTTTCGGAAACTTAGGCTTTTCTCTTCGGAAACTCTTCACCATCTAATAATAAGGTCCGGTGCACGGGTTAGATATGCTTCGTTGCGTCGTAAACAGTGGGATTGATTTCCATGGTTGTGTAGTCAAGTAGCATCCAACATTGAAAGGCTACAACAGTCTCTGGGGGCTGAAGAAGTTAGGCGTATGTGGTGCTTCGCATTTCCTCTTTATAGTGACCTTGAACAAAGAGAGTCTTCACTTGCAAACTGCTTCTTTCTTCAAAAAGGTCATGTGCAGCTCAGAAACAGTTCTAAACTGCTCCAGATACACTCGCTGGGGTCAGTATTTTAGTGACGTTTGCTTGGAGTTCTCCAGTGCGATGAAACATAGAAAATTTAATAACAGTTTACATCATCAAACTACATAATAAAGGAGAACAGCCAGACAGTGCGTGGAAGAGGCCAGAGAACATAGCCGCGCGCAATTTGTGCTTTTAAGACTTTAAGACTTCTCATACCTGTTGACGACATAGTCAGTAACCGGGTAATTCCTGGCTCTGGCACAGGTGGCGTTATCCGTATGTCAGTGGAGAATTCATTTCCCGAGTTACATTCCTCATTACATAGATCCTTTCATCAATGCATCTACCTACGCGCTTCGGGGCCTCATGTGAAGACTTCTTTATGTTCTGGGCAGGAGTGGGCAATGTAATCACTCATTGCGTCTTATTGTTCCCATGCTTGTTGACGACGTATGCGCTTTAACTTCCACTTGAAGTGATCCTGTTTGATTATTTTCGGGAACTTAGCCTTCTCAAGTTCACCGTCTAATGATAAGGTGCGGTGCATGGGTTAGATATGCGTTGTGGCGCCCTAAACAGTTGGATTGATTTCCGTGGCCGTGTAGTCAAGTAGCATCAAACATTGAAAGGCTACAACAGTCTCTGGGGGCTGAAGAAGTTAGGCGTATATGGTGCTTTGCATTTCCTCTTTATTGTGACCTTGAACAAAGAAAGTCTTCACTTGCAGACTACTTGTTTCTTCCAAAAGGGTATGTGTAGGTCGGAAGCAGCGCTTGGAATTCTCCAGTGCGATAAAAAAAATAGGAAATTTAATAACAGCCAATTAACCAAGGTGTCAATTAACCGATCACACCGCCGGGCAGGTGCATTGAGCCTTTTGTTTGCCGGCTTTCGAAAAGCTTACTCACCCCATGCTAATGGAATCCACCCAGAGCGAAGCTACCGATATCAGCTCTCCTAACCCCCCCCTTTTTTTTACGCTTCTTGAACGTTGCCATAAATCGTTGATTAAAAACAAAATGACATTATAATGAATGCACTTTAGTGTCTGAAGTCTTATAAAGGTTCCAAGACGTCAACACCTTGTTATCTTCAGATTCCGCGGCTTATGTGGTCGCGGCCCTGGGTTGCCTGTTTTCATACTAGATACTAAACTATACAATCCAATATCGAATACAAAAGCCCCGATAAGTGCTTGTTATTCTTGTAACATATAAAACTTAAGGTCACACCCGCGTCGTGCAGAAGTAGTTCTGAGTGGCGCCAGATCTCATCCATACCGTGGCTACTCATAATCTTAGCGAATATACGGCTGCTTAGTCAATCGTATTCCAGAGAATCACAATGGAAATTGATAGTTTATGCGCCGATGGCCTGTCCTTGTCCCAGGATCCGGTCTTCGTTACCGTAATGGGACTGAAGTCATTCTGCGCTCTATTTGGAGTAGTGGCTGTGCTGTTGCTTACCTACTTTGAGGTATTACAAGCTTTTATCTTGACGTCAAGACGAGGAAAGGTTTAGGACCTGACGAAGTCACTGCACAAAAACGCGCGGATGATCGTCTTCCTCCACTTTGCTATGGTTATCGTCAGTGCGACTGGGTCTCTGCTCGCCGATGGATATGACTTCTTGAGGTTTACCGTGATCAAAGCTTACAATGGAGAGGTGAGCGATCAAAGTTAACAGTAATACAGATGCTTCCGAGTCAGTTGTTACCATACATTTTTTTCAGTTCTCTGTAGATCCTCTTTAAAATCCTGATGGGTTAAAAGCTAAGCTGACTTGAGTGTTATTATGCCTTATCAAGGAAGCAAGACTTCCCAGTGCAAAACTAGAGCTGCTCGCTCACTGTTGATGGGGGCAATTAGACTTCACTCGAGATAACTCGATACTTAAGATTGAGTTTACGAACTTCAATTCTTAGAAGAAAGGGCGGCATTAATGCGATTTATGTTCTGGTTATGCCACCTAGAGTTTCTGGACAATCCTACGTGCTCAGACCTGTGTACATACGCTAAATCCCTTAAAATTGAAAATTCTTTAGAATTTAAAGCACTTTATTGACCATATTATATGAATCTAACACTTGTGCAGGCTGTGCTTTGGTTTGCCACTACAAGGAATGTAACAACCTTCTTCCAGGACTGCCCCGTTCCTCCCTTCGTCGCGCGCATCGGCACCTCCTTCAAGCTGGTAAAAATCTTCGGAACTGCCGGAATCATCAGCACTGTCTTCGCGTGGTCTCTCGAACGTCTTTGCGCCACCGTTTCAGCCAAATCCTACGAAAAGAAGAACTACCGACTTGGAGCTTCCCTGTGCCTCATCGCTTTAATCTTCTGCACTGTGGACATCTCTATCCACATTCCTGCAATCGACTTTACCGAGCGTCTTGCGATGGTCTCCGTCACCAGAAATGCGATGAACATCTCCATGAAGATATACTACTTCTTGGCCGTCGTGGAGATAACCGGAGTGGTACTTCTTGGCTGCATTTGGATCATGAATGTCAGGTTCAATGTCGTCAAGACACGGATATTCTCGTCGCTGTCGTACAAGTCACAGGTACGGCACCATTGTAACAACGCTAGAACCTGGTCAAATGTAATAGTTGGTTATATTGCGAATGAGGGGGGGGAGTCCTAAAATATCGTCAGAATCCTCAAATTGGTAATCTCGAACACCCAGCGTGTCACATGCTCTAACTTGCGCTAGAAATGTAGATATGTTTCTCAAACCAGGAGACCATCAATGCTTCTTGTCCTTACATCTGCTCATTTCTCCTAAAACAGTTCCTTTAAAAGCGCATCGTACATTCCAGATCCAAGAGAACATCGAAGCCGTCTCCTTCATGTTCCCCGTGGCATTCGTCCACTGCATCTTCGGACTCACAGCGGCGCTCATCGTGCCCACCATGGCGCTCACCATCGAAGATCCCTTGCACAAGGCAAAAGCCATTGCTGAATACGACACCATGGTACTCTACTATGTGGTGCTGCCCATAACAGTAATCTGGAAGAAGTACGTGAAGAGGTGATCAAGGTCGTGGAACCTTTAACTGACTGTTGTGTTTAGGAGAAATGCTAAGAAAGTCCTCATCTCGAACATCCGCCGCGAGTCCGTGAACCAGCACTTCAACATGCTCCATAAGCTGTTTAATTGATGAGTGGGCAGGAATGAAACTTTTATAGAGTGCCTGTTGTGACTGCGGAGCTAAAGATGTGCATGAAAGCCTTTTTCAAACAGTGATGTTGGCTCGGTCACGAAGCGACACCCAAACCGAGCCGCGAGGAGGCGTCACTGCTTTTAAATCCACAAAAGTGGACCTTTCTGTAGGATTAAAGGGATCTCGCTGGATACAGCTATATATACCCGAAACTGCATTCCTCAGAAAACGAGTTTTATAACTTATTAGCTATAACTATGCGGACAAGACATGCAAGACTGCTACTTGAGCATGTCGTTCAGCATTTCGAAGTACTTCGCAGTCTCTACTCCTTCCTTCTCTTCTTTCCCTTCTCCCTTTCGGATCAAGTTGTTGACGAAGAGACTCGAAACGGCCGATCGCTTTGCGCAGTTCCGCCACCAAAGCACGAACGGGAAGAGGATGAAGTAGATAGGCATAAAGTCGCTCATCGCTATGGCTTGCATACGCTCCAGCAGAGAGGTTTTGGACAACGCCCAAGTGGGCATGACGACGCCGGTGGGGAGGTAGACGACGAAGTGGAGGAAGGCTAAAGGGAAGGCTAGCGCTGTGGCGCTGACGTTTTCAAGGATCTGAAAATAGGTCGTTACTGAGCCTTCCAGATCGTTCCAATTGAGCGATCTACTTATCCGATCGCCACCCCGACTGTGACACCAATGAGTCATTAAAATTCCGCTTGAAGGCCTAATTTCATGCTGCTTTTATTTCACACCGAGCAAAACAGTCATCGGTCTTGACGAGAAGGAGCATGTAAAAGAAGGTTAAGCTCAAGCTCTTAGCAAGCTGTAGTCGCGCAGCAGACTTATTCCCCGAATCTTTGAGCAACATTGGCTGACTCATCGGCATGACTGGTTTGTACATTGTTTTCAAGAATGTGAGTGGCGCAGAAAACTTCAAACGCACCAGGAATTCGACGCAAATTTTGGAATTGGTAGAAGGTACGCCCTCACAAAGCACTATTGAGTACATTTCCTTATATAACACTTCTGTGCCGTTGGTGCCACCAACCTGAGCTTTGTAAGCCAGCGAGTTGAAGATTCTCTGCCTTCTGCCCAGTCGTCGTTTATTTAAGAAGTGCAGGATGAAGAGAAGGAAGGCGTTGACCACTTCGACAACGGCGTTGCTATACTGGAGCTGAAAGACGCTCACATAGAGAAGATCATCCCAGTTCCTCATATACTCTCATGGAGAAGCCAGTAGCCGCGGCAGTAAAACTTGTGATGGACAGATCCTTGGAGTAGTCGGCCAACCCCACGCGAATGGCGATGAGTGTTCCACTCGTGACCAGCTGAACATGACACTATAGGAGATCCTCGCCAGAAGGGACATACGGAGATCATGGACAGGGTCCACCCTAGCGCTGAGTTCTTTTGCTCATAGGACTCCAACAGCAGTGAGGAGACGATGCGTTCTATGGCAAGGGCGGCCGTCGTATAGACGACTCCGTTGTTCCCGAACACCTTTATCGACTTCATGACAACCCCTACGTACGGCGACATTGGAGGGACCGGGCAATCCTGAAACAGCCCATGACTTGCATGCCCTTAAGATTGTACCCTGAGTTTGGAGTGCTAATGGGACCCTACTGACGTCGTTACTTTGATTTATGACTACATAGCACTAGACGCCGGACACCTGTGAGTAGAAAAACACAGCTGGCATCGAAGATCTTAATTCCTTCCGGGAAACTAATTGTCGCCAAGGAAGTTTCTGGACATATTGGATTCTCCCTGCAGGTGGTGCTTAAGTTTGAAAAGATTAAGGAGACTGTCAGCACAATTGTCAAAAGCACCATATTCAATTAGCTAAAAGTGTTTTCGTAGAAGTCTGAAGTACGTTTTTTCCTTGGGAAAATCGCGTTCGATGCTCAGTCAGTTGATGCCGAACATTGGTGTCTTTTGTTTGCCGTCAAAATGACCGCAGCTATAGGCTTAAAACCTGTCACGATAAGCCACAAGCAAAACCATATCTTTGGCAGAGAAGATTGAACCAGTGAAGCACGTTTGAGGCTAACAATGAGTTCTAACGCTATTCGACAAAATGTCGAAAAAAAAGATCACTGAACACGAGAAGGAACCATAACTTCCAATAGATGAAAAAAAGTCTAAAAAAAAAGTCATTTAAAAAGGTCATTTGCCTCAAAACGCTCAGAAAGTTGGTTATATTGAAAATGAAGGGGGTGTCCTAACGTTTTGATGCGACTGTTTACATCATACGCACATAAATTTCAATCTATCTACCATCTACCAATAAATTACTATTTTTTGCTACTGCCTCCCAATAACTTTGTTAGGTAGCAGAGATCACTCTTGCATGTTGGATATGAGCATTAAATTTACCTGGAACTGGGGATTAGCTGTGCGGACAGTCTTAACGACAGTGAAGCGCACGAAGTCAAATCCGTCGGACAGCGCCGTTCCGACCATTGCGGCGACGAGGAAGCAACAGTGGAATTGGAAGATGATTTGAGAGTTGACGTGAAAGCCTCTGGTAGGGTTCTGGATTGAGTGGCTAAGAATGCCTCACAGATCTTGGGAGTACCTGGTAAATGTAGACATACAGCAGAAGGAAGAGTCCGAGGATGCAAATCAGTGTCTTGGTGGCGTAGACGGCCACCAGTGAGGTTTGCTCGGAGAATTGGAGTCCCTCTTCGCAGAGTTTGTCCATGTTTTCTGAAATTCGAGAGTAATGTAGAAAATGGGTCTTCGTGTGGGGTTACATATGAAAAAAGGAAAACATCGCTCGTCAGATGTCATTGCTCTTTGGACAGCCGTGATCGCATGATAGTTAATACGTAGATTCGTTGATGAGACGAAGAAAAAGCAAATCCATGTACATTCCAGATCACATATGCAAGCGTAGGCGCCCGGTCACTTGACCGAAAGACATTTGACCGAACCGATCACATATACAAACCTAAGCACGCGTAGGAATCTACAAAACCACAGTAAGAAACACTGAGATTCAGAGAACTCAACCATGTCAAAAAAAGGCATAACCACAAGGAGGCTAAAATGTGGACGCCCTATCACCAGCGCTTGTTATTGTTTTGCTTCATAAACGGGGACAAAAAGACCAGCCTTGTGAAGGACATAATACAAGGAAAAACTATTCACAGTTTTTAGTGTATGAGAAAGTAGAGAAAGCTGAACCTCGGTAACTTGGGTGATAACAAGGAGGACAACACAGGGATGGGAATAGCCGAGAGAAACCCTTTCCCTATAACATTTAAAATTAGGATCATTCCAAACTTGCAATCTTATACATCACGCAAGTAGGATAATATCCAGAAACCTATACTACGAACCTTCCCAGTAGAACTTCCTCCCCCACAAGGTCCTCCCACGATACGGCGAAGGCGTCTAAACTCAGCGACGAGGTTATTAACCGAGCCGCCTTCCGGCGAGGCACCGTTTTCTGGGGAGGGAATTGCCAGAGCGCCGCGTTGGCAGAATGTAAATAAAGCCAGTAATGGAGGTGCAAGAGGCCCTCAACTAATGAAATTCAAGATTTTGGCCGGAGCCTTGGGAACGGCCTTGCATGATCTGGAGGACTACATTTAGGGGAACGCCCTTAATGACGCAATTTCAAGGTTGCCTGCACTTTGTCGGATGAGAATTGCACACAAATAGGGCGGAAATGAGGGTAGTAGGGCGAAAAAGTTAGGATTTGAAAGTTGAGCTCAGCCTACGCTGGTGTTCGCATCAGAGTAACATCATAGCCAGCTGTGGTCACATGGAAGTCCTTGAATACTCCCGCGTACTAAAATCTGGCGCTGCATAGGATATTGTCAATAGGTTAAAGATCAGGAGGAACTGTGCTGCTGTGTGTCACAGGTCGTATGTCCCCGCGGGATACAATTACAGGCAAATCTGTACTTCCTCTCTGACAATTCTCCTTACACGCTTCTTTCATTGGCGTATATTTATATTTCTAACGTCACTCCTTTGATTGTGTGGATAGGTATTCCGAAGTAGGTGCCTTAACCGAAATGCCCTACTTGTTTGGATGATTCACTAGGACGAGTAGTTAATGACTAATCGCTGCAATGCTTGATGTCATGAAACTAACAAGGCCACCTTCCCAACTGCCTTCTCGAGAAAGCCGGGCGAGTTTGGAGCTTTGTGATAAGGGAGATGGTGGAATTATACCAGCTGACAAGACTTGCGTCGCATCTATGTGCATTTGCTACGGTAGTGCTGAGCTAATCTTTTTTCCAGCCGCACTTTAAACGAAAACATAATTTACGCAATTGCAGAACTCTGATGCCCATTAATCACAAGTTTACTGGGAAAGACCCATGATAGCTGGCAGCTAAGAACTTTAAGTCCACAATTAGCATCGGACATCAATTAACTAAGAACACAAGGATAACAGAAACGAATAAATAAATGACCGAAAGATGGAAGAACTGTTGTTACTGAACTTGGAGCCACAGAGCGGCTAACGGAAGTTATGTGCAGTAGGTAGATGACGTGAAGCTGCGTAGAGAAAAGTGGAAGCGCGAAAATTGCGTTCCTTGCTTGGCGTTATGTGTTACTCTTTCGACAAATGTTTAAGGTGACTCTGACGCGCCCATGCGTTCAAGAACTTCGCTGAACTCGTCTTGTAACGGCCCTGACACGAAGAAAACACGACTACAGGGCACGGCTGCAACATGCTTATCCAAATAAAGCAACACTCGTGTGCTTAATAAGGCCTTTGGTTGTGTGACTGGCATTAGACATGCAAACTCGGCTTGTGGAAATTCCACTTGGCATACATCAGATCATGACATCAGTTACTTCCTCATTAGCCAAAAGCGTCCTGTGGAGAACACACCATTCCATCTTATTTGTGCGAAAGCAGCTCATTGGAATTCATGACTCAACGCTTCAATTACAGCCATTATCGTTTCACTTTATTCGCCCGACCACACGAGGGACAATTGTGTTTTCGTGGACCTAATTCTTGTCATTCAAAGTATCCGAGGTGACGAGTGACTATGTTGACGGGTTCAGCACACAGAGCTTGCCAATACGGATGAGGATCCAGGAAAATAATCAAACAAAGAATACAGTAGTTTCGAAGTAGCGTTGAAAGGACATGGATCATCATAGTCATCATTAAGAATGAGAAGGGTCATCACAATCAACTACCAACACATGAGATGCCGATTCACGAAAAAAAATGCTCGTGAGTCAAGGGGGTAACATGCGTCCTGGGTCATATTACCTCATACGGTAACATTGCCCCCCTGATCCAAACTTATTTTTGGGTTAGGACGCGTCTAACCCCCTTGACTCAAGCTGACTCGCGAGAAAAATCTCCGCGCGGCATCTTAGATCAACACTATCCTCACTGAAATGACAAAATGAAAAGACATGGTACGAAGAACCGAATATATACACCACACATTCGCCGTTTTGTATTCGTACTGAAATCAAGATCTTGATTCACACTCGCTTTTGCCCTTTTTTCTAAAAAAAGTTCCCAATCTCTCTGACTCAGCCATTGGGCAGATTACAATTTGATGGATGTACCACCAAGTCACACTTCAAGATGAAACTACAAATAGGATAAAATACCCAAAAGCAAGTTGTGGCGGTTGATGCGGAGACAGGAGACATTCCCAAGACAAGAAAGAAGTTCCTGGACTGCAGAAATGACATTAGGGCGTAATCAGGGATAAAATTTTGCGTTTCTTACTATAATGCTCCAGTGCATTTGCGTAAACAAGAGAGTCAAAATAAGCACAAGTTCCGGGCAGTTTTTCTCACGCTTTAGCATTTTATCTGACATGAACGGGGCTAGGCGCGTTGTCACTATTTCTCGAGCGCGGATTGGCAAAGCGAGTCGCTGTGCAAGCACTACAAAAGGGCCACACACAGCGAATGATTGAGGCATGAGCTTTGCAGAGGCATGAGTCTTTCAAATTCGCATAAGTTTGCACGTTTAATCGCGGGATACGGGATGCACGCTATGTATTTAGTAGTTTGATTGCTGAGGTTCGGCAATCGCTGTAAGAGGGTGACTGTTGCTCCTTGGAGTAGTTAAATAGTCCCAGATAAAGACGATAAATGAAATAGAACAAGTAGACGGGGTTCCTCAGTCCTCCCCGTTGCAGAAGAGCGACACATGGCTAAGAAAGGCGAAACGCACAATCATGCACCTGGCACTTAAGTGTCTTATCGCAATTTTACTGAACTTGCACAGCTTCGCGTCACAGTATCTGACAAGTGCCTTTCAAGGACGCATGAAAGAGCATCAATTTAAAAAATGAGGCAGTGGGCGAGTAATAAATTCAAAGAATCAAAGGATGCTAGGCACGCGTCATATGCACTCTAATACGAGGCAAACAGTAAAGTACAAGAAAAGGAGAATGGTAAGATTATGCAAAGCAAGTGACGCTGTTGGAAAAAGAAGAACTCCTGCTCCCGTGGGAACGCTCACCGAACCGACAAGAAGCGTTATTTATTGAAGAAGCACTTACATCTCTATGTGGCTGTCATGCACACACTTCGGCCTTTTATTACCAGTTTCAGCTCAATCAAAGGGGGCACTCGGCGAGCTCCCCTTCTAAGCTTTAATCTTGTGTTCATGACTACATTGTCGTTACTTAAGCTAAACATATAGTACTGTAAAGTAGGTTGGAACTCTGTAACCCGATAATTTCAATAATCGTGTGTTAGAAGACGCCTGTCATTGAGCCTTGAACGGAAACACTAAGTTACCAAGTTTACCTAGTTTCTGACCAGTGCAGAGTTTACTTGTCCAATATGAGCTCATGTTCACTTTGCAATCTTTGCCCCCTTTGGAGATATTCGTAACAATTATATTTCCTACATTTGACCAGGAACTATTTTGCCTTGAACATCTGCTCCAGCACTTCAAAGTGTTTTGCCGTCTCCACCTTCCCTTGCTTTCTTTCGTTGGCGAACTCGGCTCCAAGGAAGTTTGTTTGGACCAACTTCTTTACAGAATTCCTGGAAAGGGAGCATTTGTAGAAACTGAATGTCCCTGAATGGTATTCTACCGTTGCGCTCCGTTCCTCCACCACAGAAGCGCAGGGAGGGCGACGAAGTAGATGGGCATGCAGTCAGTGTAGGCGATGACCTTGAACCTCTCCACAAGCGAGTAGGCTTTCATGGAAAGCGCAGGCATCAAGACGGCCATTGGGAAGTAGGCGGCGCAGTGCAAGAGAGCCAAAGGGAAGATCAGAGCGGTCGCCATGATGTTCTCCCTCAGCTAGGAGGACTGGTTTTCAGGTTTTGACAAAGGGTCTACCTGGTACTTGTACGTCAAAGAAGATATGATTCGCTCGGAGTTCTTCAGACGACGATGGTTGATCGTCCAGACGATGAAGAAGACTAAAACGTTGAAGACTTCTAGGCCGGCTGAGACGTATTGACACTTGAAGAGCGATGTGCACAGATGGGAAGAACAGGGAGGACTTACCGCCATGGAGAGGTAGTAGGAGTCTCCGGTGACCATTGTAATTGGAAGGGATCTATCGTATAAGCCGGAAATGAAGCGAACGAAGATCAAAACGGCAGCGATAGTTGTCTAAAAGCATTTATAGAGCGACACTTCAAGGGTATCACACAGTTGAGTCATACTGACAATTGTGTCAGTCTGGCCGAGTGGTCTAAGGCGCTGCGTTCAGGTCGCAGTCCTCTTCGGAGGGCGCAGGTTCGAATCCTGCGGCTGACAGAAATTTTTCTTTTATTTTTATTGTGGTTTTTACACTTTTGCATGCGTTCTAACAAAAAATAAATCAATTAAGGATAACCTAAAAAAGACTATTGTTAGCCTTTTTAGCCTATGTTTCCAAAATACCATAACTTTCCAGCTTAAATCTTAAAGAGCTGAACTCACTGCTGTGATGCACAACAACCATCCCAAGAGGTTCTTCTTGTGCTCATAAGAATTGATGAAGATAGTTGCGAACACTCGTTCTAGCGCCCAGGCAGTCGCTGTATACGTCGATCCACTGTAGCCGAGAACCTTCAGCAGCTTGATAAGATTGGAGTAGTAGGCAGACATTCCCGGTATTGGACACTCCTGTAAACCTCGGTCTCAAATCAAGACATCCAAAGGAAACACACCGAGTTCGCGTTGATCCACCGCAATGCCGTGAACCTCAGGAGGTCGAAGCCCTCTCCGAAGATGATCCCCACCATCGCGCAGATGACGAAGACGATGTGGAACTTCAGTATGAGACGGGCGTTTGGGTGGAAGATGGCCGTGAGGCGCTGGAAAAGCCGGTATAGGCAGAAATTGGGACTTTTAAGGCAGGCAGAAGTGCAGAATCTTCACAGAAGACCTGAGTTTCTCTTCCACAGCAACAAAATCTAGTGCCTTTTTCATACCAACCTGCTTAGCGTAGATAAACAGGAAGCTCGGACACCCTGCTACGGCCAAGAAGGTCTTCAATCCCATGACCAGCACAAACGTGGTGTCGTCTCCGTAAAGAAGGCCGTCGGCGCAGACATCTTCACCACCTGACATCTGGAATGCTCTAATGACACACGGCGTCGGCCAACGTTCAGCTCGCAGCGGTCACATTCTTTCTTATTCTCTTCCTATCTTGGAGCACCTGCTCACTTGCAAGTGCACATCTGTCCTAGTTTCCGCGAATCCGGAGAAAACAAGGAAACTCGGTCACAGTTCTACATAGATGACAGCTGCCAAAGCACGAGCCGAAGCGTTCTTTCGAGAATTTGGGCGTGAATACTAATAGCGTGGCACACTGGGACGTTCCGATGGCGACGAGGAGAGCACGCGCACTTCCCTGAGGAGCGCTGCTAGAATTGGAGAAAATTTATTTTGTGAAAATATTTTGTTTGTGGACGCAGACGGTGGCATGCGAGAACGGTGAGAAAGTGCACATCCAAAAGGGAAAGCCTAGGTCAACATTGATGAGTGGGCAGAAGTGGGACGGTCCTATTTTTGCACTT
Source organism: Steinernema khuongi (assembly GCA_016648015.1). NCBI lineage: Eukaryota > Metazoa > Nematoda > Chromadorea > Rhabditida > Steinernematidae > Steinernema > Steinernema khuongi. The sequence continues at coordinate 13,850 of JADLIF010001336.1, forward strand.
AATTGCCGATGAGTGCTCGTGGTTCTGGATTCCCAACCACATTTTGAGCTGTTACTAAGTAAAGCAAAATCTCTGATATGAACAATTGTAACTGCAAGACATAAATGGACATCGTCCTGTATGCCCCCAATTAAGGCAGTAAGCTCCCGTGAATTTGCTCCACAGTTTCTTCCCATTGTCCAGGCTCCGCCCACCATCATCGAATTAGAAAATGCCTAGTTCTTAGGGACAGCGCATGAGGAACTCGGAGGGCTGACAATAACCCAACCCCCGAGGTGGACACCATACAATCGCGTCGACAGATCCCTCCCAAATTTCGGGAAAAGTGGAAGAAGGTACAGGGAAAAGCAAGTGCATGCATGACACATCTTATAAAACATTAACTTAAATTCAACCAAAGAGCCAAGGAACCAAGAATCTCCATCTTTCCCCGAAACCGCTTACGCACTTCAGAGCGTGACAGAAAAGGTGCCTGTTTTGAAATGCGCAATTATCAGGCAGTCGGCCAGCAGTGTTCCCGGTCGGTCTGACCAATTTCGCACAGGCTTCAATATTTATGAGTTTCGGTAAGGGCGCCGACGTGTGCACATTGAGAAGAGAATGAAGGCGTGAATCTGTGATGTGCAGTTCAAAAAACGCAACTTAACGGAGAACGTAGAGCGTAAGGGGACTAACGAGATAAAAGACTAGAAGGTGGGGACTGTTTGGCTGGTCTTCCTAGCTGTTCCAAACTGAACGCTGGGTGCTCACGTCCACGCTATCAGAGTTCTTCCTGCGAGAAGCTGGCCAAAATAGTGGATGATAGGTGGTTGTTCCTTAGAATGGTCGTAGACTTGTTGCGACAAAAACTCAATGTTTTCTAACCACTTGTTGGAAAATATAGGGATCGTGGACGCTCGACAAAACTATTAAATAGAGAAATACGTTGAGTGCCCAAGAATTTTATACTCATATTTGTAGTATTCGGTAGGAAGCCAGGCTACGTGTCATTTCCTTCGCAATGGTCCAAGGTACACCTATTACGGTTTATGTATCTTTGAACACAGGAACAGATGCTTCGCTTCTAGGGTCCCTTACATAGTTACACATGTTTGGAAAGAGCAGCACGTGATGCATCAAGGATCGAAGCGTGCTTTACAGGAAATGCTTTGCTGCAAATATTGTACTGGTTGATGTGAGTCACAGTTTTGTAGCGCGCGAGGAGCGCAAGGAAAGGTCGAGTAAAAAGCAAAGTAAATTTTGTACAAATTTTCTGTCTTACGACGCTGGACGAGTAAGAAAGTTTTCTCCGAACTGTTACTCACCATTAATGGACAATAACAAATTATCGCAAATTAGCCATAAACAAATATTACGAGGTCGCTGACTGTTGCTGAAAGCCAAGAAGAAGATGGTCCAAATTGTTCACAGAAATTGTAAAAATTTTGATCGCATAAGTAAGCGTTCGACTAATATGCCTTGACTACCTGAGAACCAGAGCAAACAAATACTGGTTCCACGTATCAGTTGGCCATGCTAATCTACAATTCCACGTACAAAAACTAACCAGGAAGCATTCAGAAGTGAGCAACTCAGATCGCGACGACACGAAATATGCTCTGGAGAAACAAGAAGTTTAAAATGCTAAAAAGTTCAGAAGACGCTCAGAAGAGCCCTCTTTCCTACCGGGCACATCTTCAACGCACCAACCCAATGCATAATAAAAGGTGGCAAAAGGAGATGCTATACACTTTGGGATTTGATCCTCACAGAATTGGATTTCCATTCGTGTTAAAGGTCACGCCCTGCAAGAGACGCCATAGATCAGAACACCACTGACATAATTGCCAACTTTGGCCAAGAGTGAGGTAAGACATCGGCCACAGAAGGATCTAAATGTCGTAATTCCCTTGCTAATGCATGGCAATTAGACGTCGTTGCCTATCAGTGCCCACAACTGCAATAGTTCGATTAGCACCTGCTCAGACCACCCTACCGTCGGAATTCAATTCATGACTAATCTCGCTTTATGGGACACACTCTTTGCAACAACCATTGCAGGGTGACAACAATTAGCAAATTTTACACAAAATTCTGACGTCCCTCCTTAAAGGTTACAGGGGGATTCCTACGGACACTGAACGCGTACGTTTCTCTTTATTACCAGGCAAAGGCAGGCATTGATTCCCACGGAAATTCGTCACGCATGTTTTCATCGGCTAAAGGCTCGGCCATGATTCATTCGCTTCCGCATCTGCGTCTCCGTTTTTGTCTGCTTAGGTAGCCACGGTTGTTACGCATCGGCATCCGCATTCGAGGACTCCGAACAACAAAAAATGGCATTGAACTAGTTTTACCGTCCCGCCGCACTCTGACCGTCCGAGGGCATACCGTACTCTGACCACCCTGGATATGTTTTTTGCCTTCTCGTAGGGTTTTTGACTGTAGCTTAAGCATATGGTACATTTTGCCAAATTTTTCGACATTTTGTGGTTTTTCCTTTTTTCACTAAATTGATATTTGTGAGGGTGGCCACGATTGCATAGACGAATGCGGATACAGATGCATAGCCAGATGCGGATGCGGAAACGAACAAATCGTAGGCGAGACTTAACATTGATGTCAGAAGAGGAAGCGAAAAAGATCGGCAACACTCATTGAATAGTTCAGAATGCAATTTTCAAAACGTCTGTATAAGTCGGAACAGATTTGGAGCACAGGTGGTGGAAAACTACATGCCAAATGAAAGAAATCTTCAGGCCGAAGCTGTACTCCGTGTGGGGAATAACGGGAAAGCGTGGTAAATCAGTTTAAAAACAACGTTTACGAAGGAATGTGGACTCTAAAGGCGTGTCAAAACCACATAAATTCATTTAGAACGTGTCCTGAAGTACTGAGCGAGAACAATGCTTCCGCCCGTTTTCTCAGGAGTTTCCCTCAAACGTCTTACCACGAAGGTGTGTTCTACTGTAAAAAGAGGAAACGTACAGGATAAGTCCCCGCGCTGCCACATGGTCAAGGAGAACAGAGATTAACTAATACGTAAATTAGGAAAAAATCGCTCTGGGATCGTCGTCCTGACCTTAAGTGCAACCGCCAAAGTTTATCAATGAAGATATGTCGTCAGAACGGCATCAGAAGCACACTTGGGTTTACGTCTTACTTTCATATACCAGAGCAACGCTACATCCACTTAAGTAGGTCCGCTATATCTAATATAAAAAAGGGGAAAGGCACACTATTTGTATGGGCAGCACAAACTACTGACGCCTAGTGTTGCCTGGAGACTATCTGACGCAAATAACACTGACATGTGAGCACTGAGCATTGAATAACAGGCATCTCCTCCACGGTCCCATGGGAATGGTCGAGAATAGCCGATCACCTGGGTGAACTGTCAGGCTGAACTTAATGCCATCAAGCTTAAGTGGATGAAAATAGCGCAGTGAGAAAAGTCTCCTAAGGTCGACAAGTATCACAACACTCGCTGAATGTCACTCTTTAGAGCGAGGAAACGAACTGCGGCGAGCAATTTCTAGGATCTTCTTTAAGCTAGTCGCCAGGGAGCTTCTGCTGTTTCAACCCCCGGATCTAGTGTTGTCCCAATAGATCGTATTTGAAATCGCCGCATTCTACAGAACTATCAAACGATTCTGATGGACAGAAAGGTTAAGAAGAAGCGATATTACTCCTAACAGTAATCTAATTTGTGAACTTCTTGAACCAAAGTTTCAAAGATGTAGTGCTGACAACAAAAGCCACACAATAGCTAGTAGAACGTGGGAGAGTGAGAATGTGACTAATGTTGTAGTCACACCTGTGACCAAGAAATGTAGCTGCGATTGTCAAGGAAAAGCATAATAACTGCTTAAACACTGCGACGCTGAATAAGGCCTAGAGAAGACGGCGAATCCGACAGTGATGTCCTTTGGCATTCCAATTAATAGCTTGTAAACACCACAAGTGACCAGGAGTCATCAATATCCTTAGTGTAACGACTAACAGAGTTATGGGACCATTATTCTTCGCATGTGACCAGCAATTGTTGAAGGTCATAGAGGACAAAACCATAATAATGAGAATCCGATCGGCAGTACGAAAGAAATGCCATTGCTCATACAAGTAAACTCGCAGCACTACAATGACAGGGGAAGAAAAAGAAGTGGTCATCGCTCCTATCCTAACCGAGTACGTGAGATTCTTAAAAAGCGTTCGGACAGGACATCACCCTAATTGTGTGAGATCTATGTAGCTGTGGTTTATAACATGTTAGAACAAAGCATGTTGATAAGGTCTGCTGCTTCCCACAAACAGTCGTGTTCATCGAGGCAGTACGAAGTCTTGTGAGACCAAGATGACACAAAATAATTGGCCAGAATGGAACTAATAACCAAGAGCGGTACCAAAATAAACCTCCCTGGGTCAAGCGTAGGAACTCACATACATTAAGCACAGGTAAGTTCGTGTATAGAATAAAAAAATTCCGACCTCGGCAGGATTCGAACCTGCAATCTTCGGTTCCGTAGACCGACGCGTTATCCATTGCGCCACGAGGCCATGCTGACTTAAGTTCCTGTGATGTCCCTTATCATTCATGTTTGTTGGGAAGGACATGACGTGTAGTTGGTATGCCCGTCCATCAGTAGCATACGTCCGTGACTAAACATTAGCTGTTTAAATTAAACCGTGCGAATCGAGCCGTTTGATTCGATTCGGCTCGATTCGATTCAATAAAATTGACAACAGATCGCGTTTCGGACGACAGTAAAGACTTGCAGAAATAAAGGTTATAGACAAGCGACACTCAGCATGCAGTCTTGTCCGAGTGGTTAAGGAGATTGACTAGAAATCAATTGGGCTCTGCCCGCGTAGGTTCGAATCCTGCAGACTGCGAATCTTTTTGTCTGATTACTATTCCATTACCATCGATTTTTAATAAAGATTTATGATAGATATGAACTATGCATTATTATATGAACAGACAATGGTCACTTAAGCCAACATCTGATTGAACATCTCGAAGTACTTCGCTGTTTCCGTCTTTCCCTCCTTCCTTTCGACCGCGTACTCCACGCCGATCCGATTGTTCCTCACGAGGTTCCTAACCTCATTCCTAAATTGCTTGTTTGCAGCGGCATGATAACCGCCTGCGTACCTTCGGACTCCGTTGCGCCACCAGAGCAGCAGAGGCAGAGCGATGTAGTACACAGGCGCCCAGTCGATAAAAGCGTAAAGCGTGATCCTCTCCGTTTGGATGAGTTCCTTCTCTGTGATGATCGGAGTGAGCACTGCCACGGGGAGGTAGGTGATGCTGTGGAGGAAGGTGAGCGGGAAGATAAGTGACGTGGCCAGGATGTTCTCGCGGAGCTGAATGAGCACATCATGTAGGCGGTTCGATATGGCCTTAAAAACGGAGAGGGGAGGCTCTTGTCCAGATAGGCCTGCTGATGTTCATCGTTACCTGGTACTTGTAAGTGAGAGAGCTCTGAATACGTGCCAAATTGTTTGTGCGGACATGATTGACCACGTAGAGAACCAGAAACACGAGGACGTTGAAGCACTCCAGGGCAGTTGTTACGCGGGTTATCTGAAGTTGATGACACTGCACAGAACCTTGACTTCATGTCTTACAGCCATGTTGTAGTGGTAGGATGTTCCCGTGATGAAAACTATAGGCATGCCAGTGGTGAACTCGCCCATGACTAGTCGCACAAGGCTAGATATCATAGGAGTCAAGGTCTGAAGCAGGAAGGTAGGGATTCATTGAAGTAGACATCCTACCGCAGCGATGCCCAGTGTCCAGCCCAAACAGCCACGTTGCTTCTCGTACGAGCTGATGAAGACCGTGGCGTAGATCCTTTCAAGCGCCCAAGCTGTCGCCGTATAAGTGGACCCTTCCACTCCCGCAAAGTTGATCAGCTTGAAGAAGGTCAGATAGGGAGACATAGGAGGAATCGGACAAACCTGAAAGTGGGTCAGTTGTCTCCGGTAAGCAAAAGATAGTTCATTCGATAGCTCTTGTCGAGAGTAGCAAGAATGCGTCAAAACTTCCGCGATCGAATTATTACAGAGTAGAAATATCATATATATTGTCCCTGGCATTTCTAGGTTTTGTTTTTGTAGGGTCTAGTCTCTCAAAATTAGCCCGATCGCGGAAATGTTGACATATTCGTGCTCAACTCGACAAGAGCTATCGAATGAACTATCTTTTGCTTACCGGAGACAACTTTGAAATTTTTGACCTAGGCTGACCTAAAGCCAATTTCCTCCCAGCTGAAGTACCCCAGGGCGGATTTTTCTTGCTTATCTTACTTCTCTTTCAGAGACCTATCAAATACATTAAATTTCTTTAATTTTGAAAATTTTCGAAGATTCGGGATGAGGGGGGACCAAGGCGTCGATTGAGCTGGTACAGTGGAACTCTCGACAGGATTGCCTGAATCCGGATTTTTTAGTACTAAAAAATCGGTCTTGCCGAGGGCTATCCAATGGGCCATCAAGCGTTTCAGTGCGATCACGGAATGTCAGTTTGCGGAGGGTCGGATTTTCGGGAATTACAGTATTGTTTTGGTCCGTTCTCCCACGGATCCAAAAACGGGCCGATAATTTTTGCGGCATAATACTCTATACTCAAAGACATTTCGAATAAGCCCTATTTCGTCTCAATCTGAAATTGTCAAATGGCACCTAATACTTGTAAGGTGTCAGAGCATCACAGTAAGCTGCAGATTATCGGATAAAGATAATTAGACGCGGCCGAGTCTTCGGCCAGGATATATCCAATCGGAAAATCAAAGCGGTCATCTTTCTCTTGGAATGGTCACGGTAAGGTGTTGAAATGTTAAGATAGCAAGGAGTAAACTTTGGACCAGTGAAGCCGACACGCAACCTGAGGGGGTAGAATGACCTCCTATCCCTTTGACTGCAAACCGTTTTTGAGCTGGGAGGCGATTAACCCCCGTGTCTCACGGTTAACCTCAAAGGGTTAGAGGGTTAGATTGCGAGTCAGCTTCACTGGTTGGGACAGAACAGCTCCGGAGTGTTTGTGTGTTGTTTAAGAGAGTTAGAATCGCTAATTGCTAACCTAAAAATATGTTTAAAAACGCCCTATTTGTCTCTTGAGAGGTAAAATCTGAAAAATCTGTTTTCGCTTCTAGATTTCTTCCGTTTACAATAAAGGATTAAGTAAAGAGCGAGTTATTTTAGTACATCAAGCACTTCCACTGTGGGACTACAAGATTGAACAATACTTACAATCCGAACATTGCCAGATCCGGACAACACCAAAGGTCGTTGAGGCTCCGCCGTAACTTGACTTCAAAACAAGTCTTTGTGGACGTGAGGAAGTTTAAACAAATACACGAAAAGGAGCAGTTTGACTCCCGAAAAGACTAACATTAATGTCCAGAGAAGAAAGTCCACGTAGGGCTGGGCCTCGTGGAGTAGTGCAGCATTAGTCCAACCTCTTAAGAGTACAAATAATGATACTCTAGAAAAAAAGGTCGTCTTGGCACAACGTGATAACTGTCGTCAACAGTGAATTAAGCACCTGGATCTGCACCTGGACCTCTGGCGGACGTGAGATCAATGTCCTACGTATAACGGACTAAACTAGCCACATGGTGTTTCTGGTCCATCTGGGTGCATACAATTCTATTTGAATGCATTAATGGAATGCTTAATTTGTGGCAGAGCGTTATCGCCGTAGAAAACCGGAGGAAAAAGTTTACGTGCATTCAGGTTGTATCTGTTTTGTCCATATGAAACTTTAGTTTCTGTGTATTTTATAGTCTTACTTGCTGACCTAAGGTTCTCGGGAAGTTCTTACTCATCTAGCTCATAGCCCTGATCTTGGCTCATCCAACTATTTTCTATGACGTGTGTTAGGAAATTTACAGAGAGAAACATTGCAAAAGTTGGATTTTTAGGCGATTTAAAGAAGCTTTCTGAACCCTACGTAAGCGCTACGGTCTCAAAGTGTAGAGCATCCAGGACAGTACACACCATAAGCATACTCATAAGACTCACCATGTCCTACTTGTCTTGACCTCAAATCAACCGCCCCGAAATCAAGGACGGCTTCTAGTAGCACCTTTCTAGTAGTTTCTAGTAGTACCTCTGTATTGCTCCTAATGTGGATCCGAGTCATTGATATCTACATATTAGCAAGTTAGGATCTTGGCGACATGGCATAGCTCTTATTAATAGGATAAATGACATTAACATGCGGTAACAGGTCGGTCACGATCAGCCAAGGACTCAGAGAGGAGAACAATGACTGAAAACCAAATGGACCGTGGCGCTACGCCCTAAAGCTACTTAATGTTGTTAAAGGTTCGCTACGCAACTTACACTAAACCATTGCCTCAGTGTTCAAAACATAGGAAGGAATAGTTATCGTGTAGGTCAAGAACAAAGCAGCACGCGGAATTGAATAGGCGTAGCCAACAACATCCACAACATCTACGGCAAATGCCACTTTCAAATCTCTAATTTGGTCAATTGCTAATTTGCAGCCTATAAGTGCTGTCTACCGAGCTTCAACACACCAACGCGAAAATAAGAATGCCCTGTAAACCCTTCCAGAATGTCGACACAAGCAAAGGCCTTCCACTGATAGTCCTACTTCGGCTTTTGCAGGAGATTTAGCATAATTTTGGTGCCGCAAAGCAAAGTACATCAAAATATGTAGCTTAGCTCGTTGAGGAGCGAGTTACGTTCAAAGAAAGATACAGGAGTCAGCTCAGATCCAAAGCAAATGAACTACGAGGGCCTTATACATATGAAAGTCCTTTAACCTACGCGTAGAAGGAAGGCAGGTGGGAAGTAAGTTCGATTTGCATGGACAGTAAGCACATGACGTAACATGCGGCGAAAATACGATGGTTGGCGAAAGACAAAGCCAATAATTTTCTGCTAAGATCGCCTGCTTCACTTCACTTTTCGAAGCTTTACATATACCACCTGAGTCATATATCCTAAGCAGCAGTCATGCTTATGGTCATTGTTCCATCATCATTAAAATGAAGTTGAAATACGGTGTAACTTATGTACTTTATCCAAGATCCTCTTTGCTTGATTATTCCTTTAAATTGCTTCCTCTCTGACACCGAACATTGACCTGTCCCCTGTTTATTTAATTTGACATACATTCATGTCATTATTTAGGTCAACCTAATTAGCGAGCGCTTTTCATAAAGGTATCAACGGTATTGGCGACGGTTTTCAAGATTCTGATAAAGGCACCGTTTACCTACACCGGTCACGGATCCTTTTTGACCTCTCACAATGATTGATGCCATTTCTTATCACCCATAAGTGTCTCTTATCAGTTTGATTGTCCGCGATCTCTGCTGTTCGGATGCTCCTTATCTGCCTCCAAAGAACTCCTTCTGATCAGGTGACGTCCTGCCACTGCTTCTACAGAGATTCCCCCTCCGTTTTACTGAAATCATTTTGTGCTGTTTACTTCCTGTG
>JADLIF010001337.1:0-23429 GCA_016648015.1 Steinernema khuongi
ACAGCATCCTATCCTTTCTTCTTTCCTATATGTAGTACACCGGACAGCACCGAAACTAAAAGATCTTTAACGCAAAACAACAGTTAACTTCTATAGTGGGCATAGGCGCGGTTAGCTTCACACAACTTGTGGAGTTCTTGCTTCATCTGAATAGTGAGTCCTTCGTTCTTGCTGGCAGCCAGAAGTTCCGACGCCAAGCTCTCAGCGTTGGATGTCTCTCCCTTCTTCGCCTTTTGTCTGCAGATATCGCGCATCATCTTCATGGCACGGAACTCCGCCTCCGCCTCCGGGATGGGGAAGGGCACGCGGTACGTGGTACCTCCTGAAGTAGAGAAATAAGCAGCGTGTGAATGACTGAAAATTACCTCGAGTAACGCCCAGAAGCTTCATAAGCGGTCGACAGTTCAGAATCGCCTTATTGGCCACGGCGAACGGGTCCAGTTCGATCGCCGCCTTCTCCTCTTCGGTCTTCGCGCGGAGCCACATCTTATACTGCCGCCTCTTCACGATTTCCAGGGCCTCGAGCACATTTCCTCGCTGGATCTCCTTCTTGCCGTCCTTCATGAACACACGAACGATCTTGTCGACGACGTGATCTCTGTAGAACACTGGAGATTGGTCGGTCTTCAGCGACTTGATGAACATGAAGCTTCTGGGGTCATCCAGCCCGACCGGTTCGGACAGCTACAGCATGGGGGCATTAGTGAAGTATAAAGCAGATAAATAGAGATACCTCCTTCAAGTTCGTGACGGGCTCGGTAAACAGTTTCGGATCATAGCGGTCATGGTTTACAGATGACGTTGAGATCGATCGGGCGCTGCTCGAGGAGAGCGCTCTGCGAATTCCAGAAGCGAGCATCTGAAATTAGAAGAAAAGAGCTTCTTGAACGAAGGTTCTCCACAAGAAGGCCACAATAACCCACAATAACTGGAAGATCGGATACCGTAACCGTGCACTGATGTCTCAGGGATCTTCGGAAACTTGCTTGACCTACAGTGCTGTTTTGCACAGGCTTTTTGGCGTTTCAATGAGTGTTTTCTTACAAAACAGAACTTCCTCCTGATAATACCCAACCCAGAGAATCAGCTTGTGCAAAAAACAGATACGATATTACCACAGAGGCCTGCCTCCAGGGGCCGATTTCACAGGAAATTACAGTGATTCCTCAAGTATCGCATTTGTTCGTTTTTCAGCTTTTGTAAAATCGGCAAATCGATATTTGAGAAACAATTCAGAATTTCAAGATTAAGGAATCGAGTAAAGAAAGGCAAAATAAAAGAGTAAAAAACTGCGGTGGGCTTCGAAGTTCGAACTCGTGACCCTTCGCGTGAAATCAACACGCAAAAGGTCCCAGGTTCTATGCTTTGTGGCTGTTTGTGGCTTTGTGGGTGGTTTCTATCGAAACGGTGATGGACAGAGCCGTCAATACACCACCGTTTATCGCTTTGTAGTGACACCGGAACCGACATCATTGCGTATCCCTCCTTTCAGTAGAACTTATCGACTAGAGTCCTCGTGTCATGAAAACAGTTATCGTCACTTGTACCCACGATTAGATCGGTGACATTAAAGGAAAACATAAATCCCCACCCTAGTCAGCGCGATTTCACACTTTTCACTTCCACAATTCGCTGTTGTTTACCGTGTCACCAATTGAAGCCCTCAGTCCTTTCCCAGCAAAACTCTTTATTTTTTCCGCTCGCGTGTTAATTGGTCCTCCTGACCGCATACTCGGGCGACGAACGTCACCTCACGCACCGCTAATTGGGCCCAACGGGAGAAGCGCCTGCTTGGGTTGGAGGTGACAAGTGTACGCTACCTTTCCGAGCACGTGGTGGTGCACCGCTTTGACGTCTTAGGGTTGCACTAAGGCAACCGAAGAGGTAACTTACACCGAGAACTGTTTGTTTTGATGTTCGCGCATTGTTTGCCGAAGATTTGTTACATCGTCGGCGCCACCGGCACTTGTCCTGGCGAGTCGCGCGGATATCGGAAGCATCGAGACAGTGCGCCACGGAAGACTTGGATCTGGGCGTGATGGAAGTAATTATAGCTGATGCCCGGCGATTGGCAGAAGGAGTATCCTCAGGCGGCGGATATGTCCCGTAATGACCGTTTTTTCGGCCCCTTTGACCAAGTTCAGGTGAGAACCGCTGTTTAAAATGTTGCCATATCCTAACGTTCTTCGCGAGTGTGATTCCTGAATAGTACTACAGCCCATTTCAAAACTGTGGTGACCATATTTGAAAGTTATACGTTTTTAGGGGAAGATCAGAGTATGGGAAAGAGAAGCTGAAGTGGCTCTTGTATTTTTCCTAAAGATGAGCCTCACAAAAAAATTCTGTTCTTAACCGTTTAACAACCATTTACAATCACCCCAGTGCACCATATCAGTTTTTCATGGCTTCGTATGCTGAAGTAGAAAATGCTGCTATTGTTTACGTCAGCTTTAATCGTTGTTCTCGAATGTTCCTATGTTTTACACATAGCAGCAGCCGCTTAAGGTGTACATGAACGATACTCCTAGCAATGTATTATACGTGCAGTAACGTCAAGTTATCCTTTGCTCGGGCAGATTAAAAGTACAAGTAGTTCTCAAAGCTCTGAAGGGTAATCTGTGTACATCTTCGTCGTACAAACCAAGTTCAACACTGGGATATTACAGATATCGCCGCGGGATCTTGAACCCTTAGTTTCTCTCAAGACAGAAGCGCACTGATTCCTTCGCCAGATTTTTGTCCTTCTCAAAATATTTATGTTTATTGTTAATGTATTACCGGGATAACGTGTAACCTTTAGATTAATTTTGAATAGTCTTACTCTTTCGTAAACAGTGAGTTTCTCACGCGTTGGCTCGGCTGTGTTCACACACAAATGCGTTTAGCCATTTCTCAAAGCAGAGTCGGGAACTGGTCATAAAAATTTACCAAGGCCACCTTCGGATTCGATGATAGGTCTTGGACGTTCCTTTCTCTCCTTATTAGTGGCTCACTTACACTGTCAGTCAAACACTGACTATAATAAAAGCAACACATGTTTTTGTCGTCCACAAATCCCTCATGAATGGAACGCAACATCTGCGTCCCCTTTTTGTGGAGCCATTAAACGGCTCATAGTCTTTAAGCCTGTCTATGTACAAATCCGAGAACAAACAATGTGCTAGCCGCAAAAGCGGGTCGCCTTCCATATTTATTACCTTTTTGCAGACCACCGGCAAGCTTTCATTTAATGTCATTTGGCTGAATTGGATCTAATTTACTACCAGCCCCTTCTAGCCAATTCTGGCCACCAAGATCGCTTGCCACTTTACGTCTGATGGATTGTCTTGGATCGTCGATTACGGCAATAATCACTGTTTGCTTGGGTTCGATGATAATGTGCGTAAACATGTTTTTATTTGTCACTTAATGACCGTCTTTGTTTCGGTAATTTGAGGTAACTATCTGTTTCTTTTGTCGAGAGTTCCCATTTTCCGTCTGGGATTGCTCAAAGAGCGGACCTTTCCGGACCGAGCTTGCTTTAGATTACTCGAATGTGGCAAGACTGGACGAAAGAAATACTTGCTTCTGGATCACGATGAGTTTATAGAAATGCTCAAAATATGGGACTCACTATGAAGATGAATGTCACCTTAGAATATTGTTCAAGCTGACACAAAGGTTCCCGGGTCTAGGCCTGTATTTCCTTATGCTTTTAGATTTTTACCCCTGTCTTGGACCTGCTTGCATATGTGTTATCTGCAAAGAGCCCCGTGTAAACCCAACATGTAGATAGACCTAAAAAAGTACGAAGGTCCCTGGATATTCTTCGAAGCACCTAAATATTCCATACTGTGGTCTTGTCACCGTGGATGCCATTGTTTTAAGGTTGCTGCGACGTCTTTGTTGCACTAAGCCTTTTTTGCGAGTAGAATGAGTTGTTGAGGCGGAATCAGGGAGTTCGGAGCAACCTAAAGGTCGAATACATTAATCTTTTTGAGTTTACATGTTGTCCAAAGTTTTCGGAATGTAATATGGATTATTTTAAGTTCAATTCTATGTCGCGAGATGGCAGTCATCTAGAGGCTTTCTCTAGAGATTTAAGCGCACAACAGCAGTTTTTCAAAAGGTTGGGGTTACAAATGCAATAACAAAAAGTTTATTTACAATAGGTCATACATTCGCAAATGTTGTTTCCCCTCCCCCTGAAAGTTCGATTTCATTGTTCATTAACGTTTGGTTTTTAACTGTTTGAGCTTCTTTCTATAGTTCTTATAGGAAATAACCCCCCGTTCTGGGTCTGATGTAGTAAAGTATTAAATAGTCTTAAAAACAACCAGAATCCCACGAGTTGGCCAACATAAGGAATTATTCTTCCTTTCACTTTCCACAAGGTCTTTATTGTCAGACGATCTTAAACTAAAACACCAAAAACCGTTCCATACATACTGACGGAGTTCTATAATTCTCCCAGGTTGCTTTCTCTCAGCTCGTGGACACATCTCAGATAAGGGATCGTGAGAAACACGGTGTTTTGCCTCCTATGCTCTATGACTTACAGCTGTTTGGTCTGCTTAGGGCGAACTATGTCTTGCTGCGAACCAGAAATAGAGATGTTCTAAGCTCAAGTGTCATGTTCATTATTTACAGACACGCGCCACACATTACATTAGCGAATTTGAGAATTTTACATCTGACACCGTTGCGTAGCGCAAAAACAGCGGAGTGCTCGGATTTTGAGCCTCTAGGTCGAGTAGGATGGGCTGTGCAGGGTCACTGATGATTGCGAGAACCTAGAGTCTTGTTGAAAGATCTGAATGAGTTCTATGTTAGTTCTATTGCTGTATCAGTGTATTCTTTTTATTTTTTTGCATATTCATTCTGAGGTCTCATTTTAGCGCTATGGAAAGTAATAAACTTACTGTAATCTGTAATCCTATAGGTTCTAAGTAAACTGTGATCCTATAGGACCCAGACTCCTATGCAGAAAAAGAGCTTTGAAGACATCGAAAATGTACAAAACTTTCTTCTGGAGCTGTATAGCTGTGGGATATTACTAATCATCTACGGTTTGAATAGTTTTGGGCGTTGTATCGTCACAGTTAAAGTGTTTTGTTCACCCTGGCGTCTAAAAATCTCACTTAACAAGGAATTCGATATTCAATAGGTTCGGTAGTACGTCACATTATGTAGCTGCCAATTATGTACGGGACATTAGCACAATATTGTACCAGATCGCTTATAATGAGCTCCCAACAACGTCATTTGCAGTAAGCAGATTATAGATGCACTGCCTTTGTTCCCTAATTGTTTGCGTGAGGGCTCCACCACGTGAAGGCTTTTGAAAATCCTTCCTTTGTTGCGATATCTCAAGTGGTGCGCGTCTGAGCTGCTGCTAGATTTATGGCTAAAGTTGAGATGGAGGTCGGAGTCCTGCTCTCACCGTCTTCCTCCTTCTGCCGTGACGTCATATGCCCGTTTTCACCTTAGCAACAGCGAAAGTCACGTCGATGTAGAATGTCCGCATAGTTCACTGTGACATCTTCTTTGAGTTCCAGGCCATGACGAGGACAAGGACAAAGGATTAAAGTATCTCTTCTCCTCTTCTTCGCAACACCCTCACCCCGGACACCCCGATAAGCACCCATCTCGCGCTCCCTCCGCGCCCAATTGCAAGTCTTTGAGGTTACTAATTAGTTTAAATGCACGTTCCCTTGTGCTGCCGCGACGGATTTACACCCTTGAGAGGACGACGACTTCTTCCGTCTTTTCGCTCCTTCCGGACACGTAAACAGCGCCGCGAGTTCCCACGTTTTTGGGAGCGCCCCGTTTGGCGGAGCCTTAGTCTTAAGGTGATTAACTTGGATATGGCGTGAGAGCAGTGAGTTTTGAAAGGCTCTTGGACTGCTTTTTGCGCTCGACAGCGTTATTTTGAAAACATCAAATGTTTTCTAAAAATGTAGCCCGTGATAGCGTGCTGGGAATCCCTACATTTCTATTGGCTTGATGTTGGCGGCTGCTATTTATTTTCTTACTAGCCTTCTTGTCACGATCTATCGTGATCGGGACGCTTGACTGCATTTTCGATCCTAAGGAACCCTAAGACGATATGCTTGAGACCACGACCGTACCGTTCCTTTGGGAGCTGCTTCTTTTTTCCATTGCTTTTTTTGTATTACATTTCTAGAACTCTCGAAGAGTTGGGCCGGGTCTTTCAGATCGTTTTCCGCTTTTATTTGCGAGCGAGATGCGATTACAGATCTGACCATTTGTTCCTAAAACAGTGCTTTCTACCAGGAAAGCTTCAGCGACCCCATAGATTACAGCCTCGTATGCAGAAAGAAAAACCCCAAAAATCTATTTTCTTTAAACTTTGTTACATGGTTTTACAGTTTATACAAGCATATATGGGTAATGATAGGAATAATGAGATGTAGCATCCTTTGTCCTCAGCAGGTTATTGGCTCGGTGGTGGTGACAGCGGACTCGGATTCGGCGATGTAAGTGTTCTCTATTCCAAGCGCCGGGTCGCCGTTCCTCGTTCGCTTGCTTGACTAGGGCTCCACAGTCCTGGTTCTCGGGATTCTACTGTGTGTAATCCGTCAAAGCAGCCTCCTGTTCCTGCCGAATTTCTTCCTCCCGGGCCCTTCGATCTGAAACGGATTTTATATTTGGCGAAAAAGAGATAAAACGCACCGTAGATGAAATAAACGGCGAAAGATGAGCATATTGACAACCCTATGGCTCCAGCATAGGAGAGAAGTAGCATCGTTTGGAGCTTCTGTTGGGCAGCGGTAAGCTTACTCCCTCCGGGACCGGCCAAATCCTACAATTCTGGTTGGTCATAGGCATTCGTGGAGCACAATCATTACTTGCATCGCTGAAATGGAGAACCATGCAAAGGAGACAAATGCGATCCCGATGGAAATCACCATGACGACCTCGGAGACGTTAGCGATTTTGCGGTTCTTCGTAATGGCCATTTTGAGTGACGGGAGAGAAGGGGCCGCAGAGAGACGATGGACCTTTAAGATGGCGAAAAGACGACCTGCCCGTAGATATGGTAATCGGGCGAATGGAACGAAGCATTTCATGTCGCTGCATGCGTGGCTGTTGGACGTAGAATCTTGTCTTTGTCTGCAATGTGGGTGTCTGAGTCTCTCTGGATTCATGTCTGGTTGAAGGCTATCCCTTTAAGAGCAAATGGGGAATTCGCTCCTTTTGACAACGGTACTTTGTCGCCAAAGAAGGACGAGTTTTGTGCGGTGTTTTTTCAAAGGACGTGAAGAAGGGGGTGAACCTCGTGGAAACTAACTTGCAATGAATCTGGTCCAAGGCCCTAATACGATCAGAGAAGCAGATCCACAAACCGATCCTCGAACCTCGAGCCTTCTAAACTGGGTCACATCCGGCTTACATTTGTCGAATTCCGTGCTAAGATGCGAACCGTTTTTCAACCTTTTTATCCTTTGCTTCTGCACTGTTACTTTCCTCTCAAGATCACAAATGTGCCTTTCTTAAGCGGAGAAGCCCAAGAGCCTCAATTCGAGCTGAATTCTTATGTCATAGGCGAATGCGCTTTGCCGGTAAGAGCTATACTAACAGAAATTATCTGCAATTATGAGTTTATACACGTGACACCATCTTGGCAATGAATGCTCCCGATCGGTGTGTAGGTCGTGAGCCAGACACTGAAACTGCGGTTCCTTCAAGGCATCGACTGTCAGAGAACCCACCAAACAGTAATTTCCAAGGATTTGCATAGGATCGTCGGCCCGTGGAGCCGAAACACGAGAAAAACAAGAACCCAGGACATCAAAACAATTTATGACTCACAGGAACTACGCGGAATATCAGATTTGTACCGCCCTTGCGCGACATTTTTTATTCGATTTCTTCCCACTTCCATGCTGAAGTAGAGCCTCTCTGTACGACCGAGATGCGCGATTCTTGGTTCCGCTTCGAACAGGAGCCAAATTTGAATGATTTTATTTCCTTTTCGCCCGCGATTTGGCCCGAGAATAGATGGCGCTCATTGGATTAGTCTGCGTTTCTTGCGTTTTTTGCGCGTCACTCGTACTACATCGTTCTCTGCTGTTCCTAACGATGTCTCGCGTTTTTCAGAGATTTGCATCCAGCCTGGATAGAACAGGCCCACCGAAGGATCAACTGGTCCACGATGTCAGCTACCATTCGACTGTTCCTTCTGATGACCTTCCTACTGTAAGTTTCTTCTAGAACACACTTCTTTACCCATCCACTCGGGCAAAACATGGCGAAAACAATGGCGTTCTCGGAGGTACACAGAATCGGATTGGTGAGAGACGTGGGAAAGGGAATGTCTGCGCAGTCATAACAAGATTGGTGTGAATATTCTCGTACCTGCTTGTGTACAATCATCAGAGCTCTCAAGAAGCTGACGCTACGATATAAGCATGAAAATAGACCAAAATTTTTGGGATTTTAAAATAGGCCTTGTTGGAAACTTAATCCGATGTCGGCATATTAAAATTAAATTTGGAACATGTGAAATGTGACTCTAGAACTCGGATTGGATTACGTCTACTGCGGTCGATGAGGTCGTGTATCCACTGAAAAGTCGCTAAAGAGACCTATCCTCGGGCTTGATCTCCAGGCAAGTGATCAAGACTAAAGATAGTTCCGACTAATGACTTCCGCTTCTTCGGGAAGTGCAGGCTCTGCACGCAAAACAGCCAAATGTCAAAAGTAGGCACTTATTGGAGGAGTGCACCAATTAGCAAGCGGGAGTTCTGAAGGTTAAGTGGAGTGACTGAGTAAATTTAGCCCAAAACATGCTTGATTTACAGAAGATTTATATTTCATATTAAGCATTATTTCATCTAAAGCATCATGATAGCCAAAGTGAAGTTCTCGTCCCTAGGCATCGACCATTTTCGAGCCGTGTTAGCAAGCTGAGTTTCTAAGTATAAGTAAAGCTGGTCAGAAAACGAAGACGACTCTTTATGAACTCCTAAATATGTTCCTTTAAAGTACTTGGTTCCTCTAGGTGCCACATAATGGAAGTACAGCATTAGGGTGCTCGTAGGCATGAAAAGTGCTTGTCTTTCAGGAAAACAGAACCTTTCGAGAACGTGGTTCATTCCAGATAACAACGATTGTCACTCACAAGGGGACCACCCAAAGTGAAATCCTAGAATTTAAATCCGAATTATGCACCCTATGGAGCTCTCCGAGGAGATACTTTGCAGGGTTATTGGCTTTTAAAAGTTTGACTGCGAAGGTACATTGCAATCAGATCCCAGAGTTCAGGAGGGCCAGCGGTAGTAGATCTGAACAGCAGTTTTCCCGGTTAGGTTCGATCCCCCGCTCGATTAACCTTTTTATATACGCTATTTTTTGTTTTTTTCGATGCCTTCCCCCGAGGTAACACAGCTTCATCTCTGATTTCCTCACTTTACTTATACTTTCTATATAAGTTAGCCTTGAGCACATGCGGTAATATCGCCAACATCACATCATCTATGTACAGACAGTTGGGTCGCGATCCGAGGATCGCTGAGATGTTGTGAAGAGATTCAGTTTTCCTTCTTTTCCGCGGCAATTTCCGCAACGGGGACGAAGTTGCGGCGGCCGAAAGCCTCCATCTGCTGGTTGGAGATGAGCACGGGCGCCACGGCGGATCCCTCTTCGATGAATTGGGCCACCATCTTGGCCTGCTTGTCCATCAGCTTGTGCGTCAGGTCGGTGAGAGAGCGGCGCTTGCGGCCCATACCGCCCATGCCTCCGCATCCGCATCCTCCACCGCATCCACCGCCGCATCCACCGCCACATCCTCCTCCGCATCCTCCTCCGCAACCACCGCCGCAACCGCAGCAGGGACGGCAGCAGGGACGGCAACAGACGCGGACGCAGCAGACGCGAACGCAACAGCAACAGCACCGCGGGCGGCAGCAGCAGCGGGGACGGCAGCAGCAACCGCAACCGCAGCCGCAGCCTCCTCCTTGGCGCTTCTGACGGACGAGTTCTGTGGAGTTGGACAGGTCGATGTCCTTGGTGAGGGTGTCCACGGCGGCCAGGGCTGTGCTGTCAGCCACCTGGAGCGACGTGGAGGCTTCGGAATTCACACTGCGTTCGGACACTCCAATGGGGGAAGCCTGGAAGGGGACGGTGAAGAAGGGTCAGCTTATGATTTGGAGCTCCTCTAGCTCCTTGATAACACGACGGAGTTACCGTCCATGAGTTGATACAGGAGCAAAAAAGCATGCTTTTGGTCCTGGCACGACATATTCTGTCCCAGGGCTTGTTGAAGTAGGTTGGCTCTTACCTGGTTGAAGTGCACATGAGCTAAGAAGACGAACGCGAGCAAAAGGGTGCAACCGACGAAAGAGTTCATTTTCTGAAAAGGGACACATCTTCCTTCGGGTCTTCGTCGCAAGACCCTACCTTAGAAGTCGAGTTGCTCCTGAAGATCTCTTGCTGTGTGGAAGAAGGAGGGATGAAGTGAGGATTCGGCTTTCACGCCCGACTTTATAGGCGCCCGAGTGGACAGACAGTTTTGACACTCTGTTTGTCCTCGGCCTTGGCTTGACGGGTCGCGAGACGGACACAAAGGCGACGGGAAAGTGCAGAGGACCTGTTCTTAACACCGTTAGTATCTGCTAGATCCTTGCAAAGTATCTTTTCACACGTTTCACGACACAGTGCTTCAGGTTGGCGCTGTCAGACGCGAAAAGACCGAAAGTGGCGACGAGTCGGATGAGATCCAAATCGAAGATCAACACCGACACGGGGATCGGCACGCTGAACATTGCTTCTTCGGGCGGACAATTTGGATTATATGGACAGGTAAGGTATTGATTCGATGCTACTTCCCAAGGTTACGGTATCCGGCCAAGGTAGTTGTGTTTGCGCTTCCACTTGACAAGCTTGACACGCGCTCTGAGGACAAATAGGTTTTTGTCCGATTTTGGGTTTTTGTAGCGGCTTTTCGGACATGCCAATCAGATTCTGAAAAGGGCGGACTCTGGAGTCTTCCACACGAACCCCTTTATTATCTTAAAAGAAGGTGGAGAGCAGTTTGTGGACAATACTGCCTGCTTTTGGATAATCCTGACGCCACTCTGGCTTTAGCATTCTCTACAGAAAGTTAAGGGTCGCCACATTCAGAAACTATCAAATCAAGGGTCGAGAAGAATGATGCCGGCTTGGTTCTGAAACGACACTCGAGTTGAGCCTCGAGCCGGATCGATTTCCCATTAAAGCGTCCGAGGGGGCTCGGTTTCCATGCGGAGCCTCCGAGCCGAGCCCAACAGAGTCGAGCCGAGCCAAGCCGAGCCTTAAGCCGGCATCACTGGCCTAGAGTGAGCACGGCCGTGCTTCAGATGCTAAAA
Source organism: Steinernema khuongi (assembly GCA_016648015.1). NCBI lineage: Eukaryota > Metazoa > Nematoda > Chromadorea > Rhabditida > Steinernematidae > Steinernema > Steinernema khuongi. The sequence continues at coordinate 11,352 of JADLIF010001337.1, forward strand.
GATGGAAGGTGAAAACGCATTGATAACTATGAGTTGGACGCCTTTGTGAAGAACCACTCATAAATAGGACAAACCTTGGACGCCAAGGGCAAATCACATTAATTGTGCACTTTCTAGGGTCCTTTCTTGGTTTCAGAAAATCTAGTTAAATTATTAAGATTTTCCTTCCAGGACAACAAACAAGGCATCGACGAAGGTGAAGAAGTGGAAGACACCGAAGTGGACATCGGCAATGATGAGGGAACGCTGAGTCGCATCGGAGACTACGAGCAGACGTCTCTCACGGATTCTCCAGACGAGTAAGCTCCTTCTAGCGTTGTTTTTGAAATATTCCCAGCTCTGGATTTGCCATAGTTCATTTGCCTTTGGCGCTAATATCGAATGCTCTCGAGGTCGCGTTTGCTGAGAAGGTTCTGGAGGACTTCTAGCCTTCAGAATCCAACGTCACCTATTGTCTTCGCTAGATGTTCGATCGCTTAGCGCACAAATAGTATTCCTCCTCGCAGGACCAACGTCACAGCCACCGTTTTCCGCCCAAATCGAATCCTGAGCCTAGGAGCTCCACGGGGAAGTGAGGTTCAAATTTCCTGTTTCCGGAAGCGCTTTCATGGGGTAGCTGGTCAGAACCGAAATAACCGCAGTGTTCCTCATCCAGCATGACCCAAATTGCACTCGCTCTGCACACAAAAATGTTTCTTTGGATCCCTAATCTTCGCGTGTAATAACGCGTGAAATGCCAACTTCGGTGCACGTACGTTCCCTTCCGCGGAGCAACAAAGCCCTTTATCCTTCTTTTTTGGTCCCACAGCGCGTCAAGTGTGTATAAAGAGTCGCCGGATATTTAATTTTTGGCGTCGCGCGCGCGCTAATCCCCGCGAAGTGTCCACAAATTTATGCAGATCCCTTCTTGCGCGCACGTCCTGAATCGCTGAAATTCAAATGAAGAGCCGATGATAAAGCCGGACTGAGAAAGGTCGCTAATGTGATCGTATTTATCGAATTGGCGCGCTTTGTAGCGGTCGTGCCGGGAGCACGGATGCCGGGCGACAGGAAATCGGGGGTAATGGGTCTTTTGAGGAAGGTTGCGGCGAGGTGACGTAGTGCGGAGTGCTGCTAATCCTAGGGGCGATGAGATTGGTGGGACTTTTAGGTCGGTGACCAATGCTGAGAGCATACGGTCATGGAAGCTGGGAATGAGCATTTCATACGCAGTTCCTGGGGAGTTCGCGTTGGAGATAATGCTATTTATTTTTGTCCTTCCAAATCGAGGTGGGGAGGAGGTAGCCTAGGCATGGATCTTACAGGTGCATCCAATATCAGGCACTTCATCCTAATACCTTATCGCAACCTTATCGGTTATCGCAAGAACAGTTGATGGATCTTAGCCTTAGCCCTTCAAGAATTCAAGAATTGAGCTGGTTGTTCTGGTCCTGCCAAGAAAAATGATCAGTCTTTTAATCGAAAGGGCTCTACGATAATGGTTTCCGAATGGACTCTGTAATGGACAAATTTGTGTATAGATAGCCTGGATAATTCACAACGTGGAAGTCTAATGGGTACACCTACCCTTCCTTTATCATTGTTTTCCTTCTTGAAACGACGTCTGGGCACTTTGTCCACATCCTCTGGGACCACTCGTGATCGTACTTAGTTGCCATGCCTAGATTCTCAACCTTCATCTAACTATGTCACCAATAGAACCAAGCATATGACGTCCAAGCAGGTCTCCAGCAGCTGCAGAACCCCAGCTTCTGCAGTCTAATCCTACCAAACCGAAAATACCGCGAAAGTGTCCGTTTTTCCACAAATAATGGAGTGACATTAATTGAGGCCGCCAAGTCGTCATCCCTAATGCCATGGGAAAAAAAGGACATGAGACGGTGTCCTTTGTGATTTACTGGTTACGAGCTTGTGTGCTTGAACTTCATGACACAGCTGGCCGTTGATAAGTGCAGAGCGCTTAATCGCTAATCCTACGATTGAAGCGTTCTTGGCAGAGTTTAGACGAATAAACATTGCAAGAACTTTTTAACTCCCTGACAATAAGGTCAGTGATGCTGCTTCTGTGGATTCATATATCAGGAGACCTTCATAACCTTCTCAGGATTAGAAAACATTATCAAGGAATTGCGTCACGGAAATGGCTGTTGTTATGTCATTGATTACATCCTTTGTATGTTCATTACGGCATCTAAGTAGCTGTTTGGGTTGCTGTCTAAGCGGAAGGAAGCGGTAGAGAACGGCCCTGTGGATTCTTAGTTGCTCTAGAAAGAGTTACTTGATGAACTAGTTCTTGGATACGTTCTATAAGGGTTTGGTATCCATCCGAATGACCTGTTGTTTTGTACTAACAGGCTAGACTGCTTGTACTACTTTTATTACTCCCTGCCAGCGAAAGCGCGGTGCACTATTGCCCCAGAAGCTTTGCAAGCTACCGTAAGAATTGGCTAAGGTCCTAATTTTTTGGGCTGTGTACTCTACGGCTCTAAGGAGCTCCTTGCAGCGATAGTGATTCGAGCAGGTTCTAACAAGGGCGACCTTATATGTAGGTCCTGCAAAGTTTGGGGACTCCTATCATTCCAAGCTAACCAGCGGTGACTAACCGTAAATGACACTGCGGACGTGGGCGACCTCATAGATCCCGCACTAGCTTACATTTCAATTGTTCCACAATTGTAGCCATAATAAGGGCATCTGCCTCCACATCCTGCACAAACAAGGGCCGCCCTTCTACAAACGTATTGTTCAATCTTTCAGGCTCTTCTAAAAACTCAGAGTTCGTCACAATTAGAAGCCAGCCCCCTCCTTACTCGTCCTTTTAATTAGCACTCTCCACGCCTCATCAGCCCGTGTGCTTCGCCTCGCAAATCTGCAACGCGTGTCCAGTGACACTCGCGCTAATTTCCAAAAAGGGCACCGTTTGAAAAATTTCAACCGCCCGTCATACGACGACGGCAGCAGTCCGAAACCTTGTTTGCATAATTGGCCCTTTTCTCGCGGCGCGCCCGTATATTTTCCCTTGCAGAAGCGCCGCCCCTCCGTAGCGGCCGGAGGATGAGCGAGCGGGTGTCCCTTTGACGGTCGCGCGCCGTTTATGATTTCGCGTGGCAATCCGCTGCACTCGATTAAGAAGGTCTTTAGCAGAAGGAGCGGTCCTTATTAGCCTCGTTTGGAGCGACGACGTGTGTTGCGGTGATGCGAGCTGTGTGGTGACCGGCGTCCGCGGAGTGCTAGGTGACTGCCCCCGAGACGACTTCCTGCTCCACGCCGATGTCCCTCGGAGTCGTATTTGTATTCCTGGCCACGACGACCTCCCTGCTCAAAACATGGTTCGTTCACTGGTCCAAGCTTATGGGTTCGGGAGGTGTAGCTGTGTCTTTGTGTAGCGTGGAAGCGGAGTCCGGCCTCTGGGATACTGAGTCAGAAATCACCAGTCGCGTTAGTAGCTTCTATCACCTTTTTTTCTAGTCTTGCGATGTTCTTTCAATAGTCGGTGGATCTCTAAAGGTCCAGAACTCGAAAATCCAAAAGGATGCACAAAATAGGGTGAATAGAGACCTTGATGACCTTGATAGGGTACTCAAGAGGCACCCGGATGTCCAAATGGAAATCGTTGATATGGGCATTTACATAAAAGATTCCGGGCTTCCAAGGCCATGGATCAACCGATGATCGTTTATTCCGACAAAACAAGCTTTCTTAAATTCCTATGAAACCCTACGTTTAAGCTGCTTTCCCAGCTGTAGTGCGTGAGAGACCAAATTTTGTGACCAATCAGCTGACTATATTGTCACAAGGCTGTTACGCAAACGACCGTTTTCGCGATATTGATGATCAAGCCCATCGTGTTTCCTGTCATTACACGGCGCGCCCAAATTGTGTGCATTGGACGTAAATGTGGTGTTTTTGGGTGGAACGAGCGTCTGAGGTGCTATCCCAAAGTGAAAGGCTTTATGAAATTCCAAGCAGGAAACGTCTCAAGGGTGGCAAGTGAAAGAAGTGACAATAGTGGCTGTAGATCTTTAAAAACATGAGTTGCAAACTGCAGTGAAACTTCCACATCTTGCCATCCAATTTTCCAGAATATTTTAACTTACAAAAGTTGGCTATTGCTCACCAGCAAACCTGCAAGACTACACGAATAACATCCCATATTCTATGGACTTTCAGCTGACAGCGTTTCAGAGGCGTAGCTAAACCATAACCACCGGAAGCTATAACGATACTTGAGCCCTGTCAATCGAAAATTCAAATTGCGGATACGCCACTTACTCATTAGCACTCCGAGTCCGAAACATGATCTTCCACACCGCTTCCGCCTTCCTGGGACATGAACTTCCCTAAAGATGACACCGCTGACGTCACCGGGATGATCAGAACGCTCTGTTCGAACTTCCAAAAAATGTCTTTGTACTATGCTCTTTTACGTCCTCCGCAATCATGTCCCGCCACGCTGACATCACTTCCAACCGCCAAGGTCCAATTTTCGGAAATCGCATCTGCATATTTCGCGAAAAACGAAAAATCGTTCCTTCCAGATTCGTAGTACATCGACTAAGTACCCCTTCCCTTCTCCCCCTGACAAGGATCGTCATCGCAGACGTCTTGATAAGTTCTAATTAGTCTCCAGAGATGACAGTGAAGTGAACCCCTCAATTCATCGATTCCTTTGATTCTAGCCTATTAGATGACAGAGTTCAGTAGAATCGTAACCATTGACTTTGCAGAGTGAACCAGTTCCATGACGAATGCGCAATATCGTTACCAGTACCGACCTGTCATTAGGCATTCTAAATTCTGTGGAGATTCTTATCAACTATGAAGTAGTAGTGGTGGGGTGCGCTGGTTCCAGAGACCCACCCTTGTATCTCGATCCAGGTTTTCCGGTCTCTCCTTTCCAAATCTCATGTCGATATAGGGGGATGTTAACCATCTTCCACGTTTCCTCTACCTGTTTGTAACTTTCCAAACAAAAATAAATAAATATTTGCAGGAATTTAAAAACCATCAAAATAGCCATGCTAAAAAATGTACCGCTCGTGAGGGGGATTGAACCAATGGCCTTTGGCATGACAACATTAGAGATCATTCCATCCGGGTTCGATCCCACCCTCAGGCAAACCTTTTTCTTTTTTAAGATGCACGGTTTTTTATAGTTCTTGTTACTAAACCCATTTATCACTCAAAACAAAGATCGCTAGTATTCCCGGCAAAAATTGTTTTTTCACCACCTGCAAATCTGCTCCCTCTTTAAAGCATTACCAATCAATGCTTTAGTTTCCGCCTTCGACGTATGGTTTCTGACCCTTTGAGAGAGTCTCTTCTAATTAGCCAATGAAAAAACTCTCTTCCGACTATGTAGGTTGCGACTTCGAGAAACAAAGCCAATCGAGTTTGTTCAGATTGCTTTCCTGTAAAGTCCAGACGCGCGGCCTCAAAATAGCTGTCAAAACAAAAGGCGACGAACAGTAAAACAAAGTTGGCACGAAAAACAGAGCAATTAGCATGGCATTCTTAACCGTGAAGGATATGGATCGGACGGGGTAGAAGGCTCATTCCGGAACTAATCACCTTCCGCCAGCGACGTCATTTCGAAAAACCCATCTGTCCTAAAAAGTTAAATGAACTCCTAGCAGGGCCATTGAGCGAAAATTAGTTTAGTCCTCAATTGCGCAGAGGGTCGTCTTGTGGGTATTTCGAAAACAAATTAAGGCCTTCTTTTCCTGCACGTTTATCTGATTTAATCTTCTGGAAAAGGAGCCACTGCTTAATTGGGTGCACTAGGACGCTCTGAGGACGTGGAATTAATTGGACTTAATTGGCTTGCTAGTGGAAAGCGTCGTGACGTAAAGCTTTTTGGGACCTACCCATGTTGATTTGATTTTTTTAAGTCAGTTTAATTCTTTCATTAATTTGTGGGCAAAGGGAACAATCTTGAAGTTGCCACGGAATCTACACTTACAGAGAAACGGTCTTCCAGAGGCAGTGGGCAAACAGCCGATCCTTAAATCCTTAAAAATGGGATACTCTATAGATCAATGCCCATAAATAGCACTCTTTACGTAGCTCACAATAGGATATTAACGTTTATAAATGACCCAAAACATGAGGGTTATTATCTCGGAGGTTCAAAGGACATAACTGATCCAAGAAAATCCATGGGATCAGCTGGTACATTATTTGAACGCTCAAAGGTGATTTCCCTTACTTCATAAAAAACTGCGGTCGCTCTTCCATTTAGTTCATTACCGCATTTCAGCGATGGAGACGCCACATCCGACACGGAGATAATCAATAAACTTCTGAACAGAGGCTACGATTGGCGGGTCAGGCCACCCGGGACGAACCTCTCAATCTCAGGTATGCCGATCAGCTATGTCCCATCTAACGCTGACGCCTGTTCAGGAAGCCATGGACCGGTGGTGGTGTCCGTTAACATGCTCATCCGTTCAATCTCCAAGATCGACGACGTCAATATGGAATACAGTGTGCAGCTGACCTTTCGGGAAAGCTGGGTCGACGGGCGACTGGCTTATGGATATCCGAGAGATAACAAGCCTGATTTCTTGATCCTGACGACGGGGCAGCAGATCTGGATGCCGGACTCTTTTTTCCAGGTATAAACATAAACCCTTTGAGTACAGATACAGAAGCCAACGCTGCTTTTTGGAATCCAATATTGATTTTTGTGGAAATATGAATAATACTATGTACTACGAGAGGAAAATTCCAAAAAGCGTAGTACTGATTTGTTGTGAACAAGTATTTTAGCTCCGCAAAAAAATAAAAGCTCCGGACGGGAATCGAACCCGCATCGATAGTTCTGGCATTTATGGAACATGTCGGCGAGGGTTCGATCCCTGCTTCAATCATTTATTTTTTTGTCATATCGTAAAGGTGTTTATGATTCTATTTTGGACACCAAAGCATCCTGTAGTGGGTAATTTTGTTTCTCAAATTCTTTAGATTCCCTGTGGTCAGATTCCTAGAGGACTTTGTTCAGTTTCCGGTGCTAAATTCACTTGTCGGCTGTACTCCTTAGATATTGCGGGTTTCCTGTACCACAGATATGTATGACAGAAAACAGACAGTGTAGAGTAAAGTAGAGCGGAAACAAACTTTACTACAACACAGTACAAATGTCCCGTAGGATGACGGAACAGATCGTTCAACCAGTTCACGCACTCCTCTTGAGACATCCAACACCCCGCCACTCGAGTCTACTCGTATCGCATAGCGCCTCTAATCTGTTTCCTTCCAGAACGAGAAGCAGGCGCAGAAGCACATGATCGACAAGCCGAACGTGCTCATCCGCGTGCACAAGGACGGCACCATCCTCTACAGCGTGCGCATCTCGCTCGTCCTCTCCTGTCCCATGCACCTGCAGGTCGGTCAGCCATGCAAAGCCTCTTGGTGTGAAATGTGATATGTTTGCTCTGGTGCGCTCTCCCACTATGGCTAAGACGTTAATTATTTATTTGGCGCGTCGATTGGTTCCAAAGGGGAAACAATGACGCCGCCGCACTTCGGTGCTACTGACGACTGAATTCCAATTGCAACTTGGGGGCGTCGGATTGCACAAGTGTCGAGTTCAGTAAGACGACCTGCGGGGCGTGATACGTGAGCCGGATCCAAGGGACGGGTGAACTCTAGGGCTATAATTAAGTCATGCGATGGCACGTGATCTATGATGACAAGCGACATGCGACAATCTCGTTTTGAAGACGCTGTTTGTAAACAATGGGAAATTGGGTGGGAATCTTAAGGCGGTGTGAACGTGCAGGGTTCGTATACTGGTTTATTTAGGGTTGGAGCCAAGATTCAAACAGTATATAAAGCCCTGGGATGGTTATCATGATAATCTAACAGATCTTAACAATGGGAAATTGGGGAGGGGGGATCTAAAGATGGCATGGACGTAAAGGGATCGTATGCTGGTCTATTTAGAGTTGGAGGCAAGACTCGGAGCCTCCCAAACAAGGAGAAAATGGATACATACATAAGGTCCTGGAATAGCTAAAGATAATCTAACTAATCTACCCTCTATAGACATAGTGACCCTAATTCTCTCCTTTCAGTACTACCCGATGGACGTTCAAACCTGTCTCATCGACCTCGCTTCTTACGCCTACACCAGCAACGACATAGGTGATTCACCTCCAATTTTACCCCTCGACTGACCGAGCCTTGCAGAATACCAATGGAAAGAAAACGGCCCGGTACAGCTCAAGGAGGGTCTACACTCATCCCTTCCCTCTTTCCAACTGAACAACGTCACAACTACCTACTGCACCAGTAAAACAAACACTGGAACTTACTCCTGCCTCAGGACAGTTCTGGAGTTGAAACGCCAGTTCTCGTACTACCTTCTACAGCTCTACATTCCGAGCACCATGTTGGTCATTGTCTCATGGGTAAGGTACTACAGTAGAGCTTGCTAGAATGGGCTGTTTAGGTCTCTTTCTGGTTGGATAGGACTGCCGTCCCAGCTAGAGTCACCCTTGGAGTGACGACTCTCCTCACAATGACCACCCAAGCTTCCGGTATAAATGCCAAGCTTCCCCCAGTGTCTTATACCAAAGCGATTGATGTGTGGATTGGAGGTAAGCACAGTGTGATAAGAAACAAAACTGAACAGCAGAAGACAGTAAGATCACATAGAAAACACAAATTTTCGGCCCAAACAAATAATTTGATTGTTTAAAAAAGTTCTTCCGATGCCGGGAATCGAACCCGGGCCTTGCGGGTGAGAGCCGCAAATCCTAACCACTAGACCACATCGGACATGTCAAACAGTCCCACAATACTTGGTGATGTACACAACGGGACCATTGCCCATCTTCTGATAAGCAGAATCCAAACATAATCTTCCCGTTTCAGCCTGTTTGACCTTCATCTTCGGTGCTCTACTAGAGTTCGCCTGGGTCACGTACATATCCTCAAGGAACTTCTACAAAAGTGAGCTTAGAATTCAGCCGAAATAGAAAGCCAACTCTCCCTTTAGGCAATAAAGATAACCGGAACGTGCTCCTCAACAACTCGCCACCCATGAACAACACCTCGCTGCTCATCCCCAACACCAACCTCATCTCCCAGAACGATGCGTCGGAGGCGGAGGTTTGGGTCAAGCAGCGCATGTTCGGCGGGACTGACGACTTCGACAGTTCGAGTCCTCCGGAAATCGTCGTCTACAATCGCAGTCGGCGAAGAAGAGATCAGAGGAACCGACTGGTTCAGCACATCAAGAGAATGGGTTTCATGAGGTGGATAGGCCGACGGCTGGACATCGAGGACAGGGCTAAGAGGGCGGACTACATATCAAGTATGCCTAGGAATAGAGTGCGGAAAATGAGCTGCGTTTCAGGACTGCTCTTTCCATCGTTATTTATCGCGTTCAACATCATCTACTGGACACGGTATTCGCGATATCAAGTTTCGGGTAACTTCTGAGGTGATCACAGGAAGTGTGCGTCATAATTTCGTTTTGTTTGTCGTGTTGCTCAAGGATGTCAATAAAAGTTTGGAACCGTGCTAGAGCAGAAACGTGAAGGGATCGATGACGATTGTTAACGTCTCACAATCGTGGTTGCAATTCCCCCTCCCACAGCTTCATGGTTTTTATGTTTTTATGAAATAAAACAATATAAAACGAACTTTATTAGACATAGAGAGCGGAAAGGAGTTAAAGATTACTCATGCTTCTTGACAAGTTTTGTCCGTAAAGCCCGACAAATCCGACCCGAAAAGGGTTCTGTTGCTCTGGGAATGATATACGGGACAGTATATGTATATGTAGACTTACAACATAGAGCCAGGCCTGGGCGACCGTCACCAACGTGTCCTGAGGGGCCCGCCCCCTCTCATATTCAGAATCGGCAACAAAAACTTCTAGGGACACTATTTTTCTACATCAAGCCTGACCATAGCACCAACTTCTTGGGCTCTAAAATTGCTAAAGACGTTGAGTCATTGTTTCTCAAATTATTGCGTTACTTCGCGAAAAATCAAGCAGGACCTTTATTACCAGAGGACAGCAAATTCTAGAGATAGAAACCGATCACCCGAAAGCAGATTGACTGGCATAAGTGAAGTAGATGAATCCATCCTCGTGCGCGAAATCCGACTGTAATCTCTGCAGAGTCGTGTTCGCGGGCACGAGTGCGTCGTTCACAAAGAGCGTCAGCGTTTGGCTTTCAGTTAGCTGTATCCGCCTGCGAAGCAGATAGGTGAGTTGAGTGATGGTTGAGTCGGGATGGACGAGGAACCGACATTCATCGATGTCGGGGAGAGTCGTCTCTCCAACGTAGCGTTCGATGATGATGGGGATCCTGTCGGGGTTGCTGTGCTGGACGCGGTGGAACTGCATCCTGCGCTCAGCAAAGCTCCGACTCTCTTGGAAAGACCTTTTGTATATCGGACGCCTGGGAGAGGAACCGAGCATGGTGGGGCGGCAGCAAAGCTGAAAATATGAGTTGGGGCTGAATTTTATACGCGCGGTGGTGTTAAGGCGATGTGTAAAATAAGAATTGGTAATGCAATGCCTTTTTTACAATAAAATAAGAGATGATTTTCGTTGTGGGAACCGTAAAAGGCAATGCAAAACAACAAGAAAAAGTGTATGCCGCATGCAGGGATCGAACCTACGACCTTCTGTTTACAAGACAGACGCTCTGCCACTGAGCTAAAGCGGCTCCGGAAGACGAACACTCTGAGTTTGCTTTGAGACGATCGCTATGAGACGACTCCATTAACACTCTGACTAAGAAATTTATCGCCATAAAAGAAGAAACACACTGGATCATCACCGCTGTCAACCGAAGGTTGCTTGGCTGCAGTAGGTGATGTACAGAAATCCATCTTCGCCCTTCTCGGCCTGGTACAGCTTCCACATCGGCGTCATGACGCCAGGCATCACCTTGTCGTTGACATAGAGGATGATCGACTGGTCAGCGGTCAGCTGGAGCCGTCTCCGGATGATGCTGCACAGTTCGGCGATGGTTGTGGTCTCCGCGACCAGAAACTGGGCACGGTCGATGTTCGGAAGGGAACGTTCGCCATTGAGTCTTTCGATGATCACCGGGATCTTTCCAGGATGGTTTCGACTGGTTTCTTCAAAGAGTCGTCGTCTTTGCTCGAGCGTTTTGCGCTCTCTGTAGAAGCGTTTGTCGGTAGAGACCATTTTCCCCAAACTGAGAAGTCAAAATAAACGGAGAGGCATGCATTGCAGATGCTAGGAAGTGAGAACTTTAGTGAGAACAATGCGAAGAGGCGCTGTGAAAAATTGTTTTCTCGGGATACGGTGTCTTCTTGACCAACGATGATAAAGACAACGGCTTCGAACCGTTGGTGGGCCCAAACCTGAATTCTTAAAACATGCGTTTACGTAAAATTCATGTTATTCTGCTATTTTAATTGTGTGGTCAATTGTGTGATGAATATATAGGTATAAAACATAGGCGAGAATAGATTGCACTTCCGAACTTACACGAGTCACTACGTTCTTCCTATTCATTGGATACATTTTTATCAAACGTGCGATGGATCGTGTACCGGTCCTGTTCGTCGAAGAGGTCTGCCGTCAACTCACTACCGACCATTCTACCGCCCTCGAAAAACTACCTTTTTGGAGGAATGTCGTAAAGAATTTGTTTAGGAATGCGAGAAAAGTGACTTGCTGGATTTCCTGTAACAGCACAACGGGCGACGTCCGCGCGGATATGTGCGGAAACTCTCAAGGTATAACACTGCAGACCTTAAAATTGTCCCCAAACGTCCAGCTGGCACGCGTCAAAGTTTTCATAAACAATAACAACCTTGTTGGAGAACCTCTGACTTTGTCATATGCCGCACAGCTTATAAAGCATTGTTCCAAGTTATGCTATCCTATCTCAGTATACGTACTGGCTTTCGTAGTTGAGAACGTAACGTTGGAACACAATTTTCCAGTTCTGGAGCATTTCCTGCTAAAGCTGCCACGGATACACTCCATGAACATTGACAATTGGGGACTCGTAGAAGCTATCACTGGAAGGGCTACCGATAAAGGAACACTCCGGGAGTTGACATTGCGTTACCAAT
>JADLIF010001339.1:0-47058 GCA_016648015.1 Steinernema khuongi
AGTATCGAGTCGAGTCACGAGTCGACTCGAAACCTCGAAACAGTTGCGAGTCGACTCGCCGACTCGCTGACTCGAGTCAACGACTCGAGTCGCCGGCTCGAGTCACTGACTCGTCGGCATCACTGGTCGAGACTGGTGACTTTTCCTAATGAAGTTCTTGATCTTCAAAGGTTGCTTTTGGCTCTAGCACGTTCTTGCTTGGGACCTTCTCGCGGAGGCGTGTTTTTATTATGTGACGCATATAGAAAACATCGGCGTAGCAACTTCGCTAAGAAATTGGGTAATGAGGGTTAATTATCATTTCAAGAGTTATCGCATGGCTTCACCAAAACAGGAACCCTTTGTGGCTTCCTTTTTCTTTTCTTTTTGAATCACACGCGTCAGAAACCAGAGCAACATAAGGGTTTCCGAATTCGAGGTTTCTGAAAGCTTTTTTTGTCTAATCAGATTTGAGTGTCGGACCGCGAGGGGCTGCTCGAGTGGCTTCCCTCCCCCAAGGCACAACTCTTACTCCAGCCCTCGCTGATTTCTCCTTCATTATTCATGAGTCGCGCCGAGCAGGAGTCACGTTCCCTCATCGGGCCTGCCTATGAAGCGTTCTCTTCTTCACGATCCTCCTTCAGATGGCCGAGATCTCGCCGACGGCGATGGTCGCCGCCGTGTCCGACGCCACCGCAGCTGACTCCATCATCCACGAGTCCGGCTCCATCTTCAACCGCATCACCGCCGACATGGTCCGGGTGCCAAACTGGGAACTTCTTGATGGGTGCGTTTTAGGTGGAGATCCTCATCTACATGATTTGCCTAACCATCGGAGGTCCTCTAAACCTCTTCTCCTTCTATCGCCTCCTCCGGAGCCGAGGCTCTTCGCAGATAAACGTGCTCCGTCTCCACCTAAACATCGCGGATCTTCTCACGTTGTTCGTCTTCGTCCTCTCGCAGATCATCTGGATGACCACCTATCAGGTGAGGATACTGTAGGTGCTTCTCATTGGAGAACTGTCAGGGTTTGTACGTTTCACATGTCCAGACGCAACATAGGCTAGTAGAAGAGAAAAACAAAGTTAAATTAGGACGCGGCCGAGCCAGCCGTGAGTGGCCAAATTTACTTTTAATACGCGAAGGACCTCAGGCTCTAGGGGCCTCCTCCGTCTTCTGCCCCATTCGACAACTCTCAGGGCTAAATAGTGGCTAATTTCGGACGCACTGATGTAAGAGGAGATGTTGCCACTGAGAACAACAAAAGCTTAAAAGTACCTAAAGCTTAAAATTGACAAGCAAAGAATATTTCCAAAGCCACCCATCGACTTTCAGTGGTACGGAGGCGACCTCCTCTGCCGCATCTGCAAGTTCTTCCACACCTTCAGGTAAGCAGCCCCGGGCACTCTCTTGAACCTCCTGGCCCTTTTAGCTTCTACTTGAACTCCTTCGTGGTCGCCTGCATCGCCATCGACAGAGTTTTCGGCACCTACCACCTGAAGTGAGTTTCCCTCGAGAGCCCCTCCTGCAAGTGTCGATTCAGCTCGGTGAAGGCGTCCCAAGTAGCACACCGAAGATGTCGACGAATGCTGGCCGTGGCCTGGATTTGTGCCTTCGTGTTCAGCATCCCACAGGTCTTCATCTTCCGTGTCTTCCATCCTCCAGAAATGACCAATTTCAAGTAAGTCCGAGCGACACGGAAAGCGTCGGCCTCGCTAATCACTTCTCGCGCGCGAGCGGAGGAATTTCCGATCGCGTCTTCCGGATGACTCACTAGAAGCTTTTAGGCAATGCACGCCAATCTGGACCATCGTGGCCTACAAGGTTGAACTCGCGCTCAAGAACGAGAACCTGACCATGGCCATGGAGACGGAGCTCGTCGCCGAGTACTACCAGGTTCGTCGAGCGCCGAGTCCTCCTTCACGCGGGGCTTTAGATCGTGCGACTCGAGAAGATTTACGGCATCCTGCATCTGCTTTTCATATTTTACGCCCCCGCCTGTATAATCCTTTTTTCGTACGCGGCCATCATCTTTAAGCTGAGCTCGTTAGCCGAGTCCCCTTCTTCCAGCCGAGGTGCGCTTCGCTGCTCCCGCTCCTTCGATTTCGCTCGATTCTAGGTGCGCAAGACAGACGGCGCTCCTGGCGCTCTTCCATAGCCTCCTGTTGCGGACTCCTCGGCCTGCTTCCCCTCAAAGAAACAAAGTGCTCTTTCCGCGTCAAAGGTAGTGCTTACCGTAATCAAATTTAATCATCGGGTTCTTAGAGTCCTACAATCCTGAACGGCCCACCTTGGCTTCGTTTCCGGTCGTCAATCTCGTTTCGGTCTCTGAGAGCCAGCAGGAGGCGTCGCCCATCATCCCTGAGCAGCCTCGCGCGGGATTTTGCAGTGCCCCGGACAGTCCACGGTAGAGACCTAGCAGCCTACGGTATCCTTATATTCTTTCCAGAGTCGCCTTCGACAACGGCGCTCAGGACAGCCTTGTGGGGAGCAGAGGCTCTTCGCTGAAGCAAATGGCGAGACCGGAGTCGACCCCGAAGATGGGCCCTCGCGCCCTGCAGACGGTCGCCAGAGCCAGGCAAGTGGCCAAGCGCCAAGGAGCGCTCATTCTTCTCTGCTACTTGATCTTCTGGAGTCCGTACAACATTCTGGCAGGTATGAGCACATGCACAAAACGGTCTTTCAATCCAAACCTCAGTAGTGAACGCATTCGCCAGCGAACGCGAGAGCAGAGAGTTCGCTTCGGTCACCCTCACCTTCTTGAACAGTCTCCTCGTCGTGAACACCATTGCCAACCCGATTATATACGCCATGAAGCCGTGAATTCCTGAGAAGCCGCGCGCAAGAGAAGCCAATCTGTGATAGTAGGAGATATCTTCGTTCCAAGCGGGTATTGTGGAAATGTGTACAGAAGTCTCCGGAGACTTCGCTAAGGAGCCGGAAACATATTTTGACATAAAAGTTCTAGCACAAAATGAAACGACTATTTACAAGTGTAAAATGTAAAATTGAAAACGGCGCTCCTCTCTATGCTCCCTTGGTCTTCGGGGTCCTCGTGGAGGATCTCATGCCGAAGGCTTTCCGCATTTTCTGAAGAAGTCACCTGAGGAAAGTTATCAGAAGCTAACAAACCTGAAGCGTCTTCGAGGAGTTAGCGCTGACTGCAAAATCTTCCACGACGCCATCAGATGTTGCCGTCGTGCCAGAAGCCAAGGAGTTGGTGCAGGACTTCTGCCTGTTGCTGCCGAGGGTGCTCGACACCTTGGAGATGTTCTCGTGTAGGGACGAATCCGTGAGTCCCAGATCGGTGGTCCTGTCGTTCACAGTGAGCGAGTGTATCTCGCCGCTCTCGATCGTCCGCTGCTGCATGAGGGTGTCCTCGTCTTCCGGCTCCAGAGGGTTCCATGTCGGGAGTGTGGAGTAGCGGGACGTAAGGTCGCTGTTGATCTCGCTGAGTGTATCTAAGGCAGGAATCAACTTTCTGTCCACGAGAGGGAGAGTACTTACGAGAGGACATGCGCCCAAAGATGTCCGTGGCCCTCACACCGTGGAGTCCGAAAATGTCCACCGGTGGCAAGAAGAAGTCGTCCGCCTTCTTCTCGAACTGCTCCTCCTTAGTGCGTTGGGCTTCCAGCTCCTCCTTGTACTGAGTGTTCTGGTTCGTGAGTTGCTGGACCATTTCTTCGAGCTGAAAGTGAAATACTTCGTAACGGACTCTAGCTTCCCCCGATGTACCTGCTTTATCCGCTCGGATTCTTCTGCGCTCTTCTCTTCGATGACGGCCAGTTTAGCCTTGAGCTCGGGACACTCGCGATGCTCTTCTTCCAATATGTCCACTTTCTTCTGAGTGGTCCTCAGCTCTTCACTCAGGTCGCTGAAGTCCGATTCGCGCTGAGTGAGCCGGTCGATCGTTTCCGCCAACTGGGACCGTGTCCCTTCGAGTTGCTTTTCACTCGACGTTTTTTCAGCTTCCAGTATGGAGATTCTTTTCACCATGTGGTCGTAGTCGATGAGCTGCAGCCGGGCAGTCGACAACTCCATCTCCATGTTGGACTTCTCGATCATCAGGTTGGAAGCAGTGGACTCGCTCTCCAGCGCCCTGCTAGAGTAGTCCTCCAGGCGAGTCTTCATCTTCTCGATTTCTCTCATTAGGTGCTTCTTTTCGGCGTCCATCTTCAGATTCCGGTTCTCGAGACAAAGTGTTGACCTTCTCGTGGACTGCTGGTCCAGTTCGTAACTTCCTAGTTTCGCTTCCAGTTCATCGATGGTCTGCAAGTACTTCTCGTTCTCCTCCTTCAGTAGCGCCATTTCGAGGTTGCCGTCTTCCATCAGGCGGTTGCTCTCCTCGTTGTCGAGCAGCAGATTCTGCAACTCTGACCGACAGCGCTCGTGCTCCCTCGCCTCCTTATCCAGCTTCTTCCTAATGTCGCCGACCTGATCTTCCCTCTCCTTCAATGTTTGCTCAAAGCGCGCCGTTTTCTGAAAACCGACCAATACTACTTACACCGGTTCTTTGGACTCACCTCCTGGAAAGCTCGAACTTCCTCCTTAACATCATCCAGCTCTCGTTCCAGCTGGACGTTCTTGCACGAGGCCTTTAAGAGCCCGTCCTCTAGATTCTGGACCTTCGCTTTCAGCCTCGCATTGGCTTCTTCCGTTCCATCCAGAGCGAGTCGTAACTCGTCATTCTTGATCTTCAATTGACGACATTCGTTGACCTTGTCGTCGCTTTCCTTCTTCCGCTCCTTCACGACGGAGAGATGTATCTCCAGCGCGTCATACTTGTCTTGTATCATGTTCTTCTCGCTCTCCTTCTCTCGCAGGCTAGTCAAGAGCTTCTCGTTCTGGATCTTGACCAGTTCGAACTCCTTCTTGAACTCCTGTTTCGACAAACGCGCCTGGTCCAGCTCGTGTCTGATTTCGTTCAGCTCCGACTTCAGCTTCTTGATGTCGTTCTCCCGTTCCTGCAGCAGCCGCCTCTGCCTGTTCTCCCGGAGTTTCGGAGAGTCGTGCAGAATTGAGACATCGTTGCCGCTACTGTAGATGGCGCAAGGGCGGCCGGGGACGGTCTTGTTGAGTTCCCGAAAAGGCTGTCGATGGTTCTTGGGAGTTGTCGGAGTCATGTAAAGGGACGCGCTTCTGGAGAAGACGGTATTTTCGGTTGGTGCCTTGCGTAGTATTTCCGTCCAGTTGTTCGGACTAGGCCAAAGCGAACTGTCGTCCAAGTAGTCCATCTGGAAATAGCAAATGACACAAAGATCTCTACTTCTGAACATACCATGTCTTCCAGCTCGCACCGGGACTTCTCACTCAATTTCGGCAAAATGACGTCGAAAGCGGCGTTCTGCAGCTCGGCATTTATTCGGATCTCATAGAGAATGATCGCTAAGAACTGAAACGCGGAAGTGGAGGCGCAAATTCCTAAAGGGTAGAGTACCTTGGCAATCTCCTCGCTCTGGCCGTAGCCGGCCGTCGATGCTTTCAGCTCCGTGTAGTACTTGTTCGGGGAGACTTTCTGGAGATTGGCAAGATGGTTCAGGAAGTCTTCGAAGAACTCTCGTCGGTTGCATATCTTCTCCGAAGGCTCGATCGGTAGCGTCTTCTCTTTCCTACAAAAGAAGCTTTCATACATTTCAAGCAATGTACACGTACATGAAAGTCAGCACCGTTGGCAGATGCCGGCCGCTGACGAATTCTCCCAGCTCCTTCACATGGATCAGTCCGACGAGGTCGCCAAATAAATTAAACTGCAAAAACGATAAAAGTTCGACTTTGAGACGCTCAGACATCCTTACCCATTCGGTCAATGCGACCGCTTTGTTCGTATCCATAGTTAAAATGGGGCTCCTTATGAGACTGGCCCATAAACCACCGGAAGGGGATCTGGAAGTAGGAGGCTACAGTCGAGGACAGAGAGATCACGAACGGACAGAGAGATAAACGATTTGCTGGGGCACATAAAACTCGAGTGATAGAAGTAGCCTCAAAAAACATCGTTTTTAGATCGCTCAAGGGAACTAGGTGTGAAGCCCGCGAAACCGAACGGCTCCTTGCGAACTTCGATAAAATCTTCGCGGGGACGATCACGTGCCAGCTGGGGACAGTTATCCTTAAAGACACCCTCCCCCTCCGCACTTCACGGAATCCTCAGAACTCGCACCCGGAAGAAGAAGAGGGACAGGCGAGGACAGCCGACGTCACCGCGCGGAGTTCAAAAACACTGACTTTGGCGCCTAATTTCGTTTTTTCGATGCAGGAGCCCGGCCGGCGCTCTGACTCACCCAGACGGCGAAGTGCGTGGGAAAGTGATGGGCGAACCGCATCCGTGGATCCTTGGCCGCACGAGGCTCCCTGGGAAGACAGACAGGACGGGAAGAAGCATCCGCGTCCGGCGAGACGGACCGGAAAACTGGCAATGTTCACACGTTCGCACCGCCATGTCCACGGCTCCGACCTAAATTTTGGTCAGTCTAGCTTCTCGGGAAGGTCGGCGCTCGGTGCCCTGGCTGGGACGCTCCTTCCTTCCCCACCGGGCCTTCTACAGTGTTCTTCTGCTTGGCGCGGGTGGTTTTATGCTTGTCTTGCACCTAGTCGGCTCGTCTTGGGTCCAATTTTTTGTTTATTTTTTCGGATCGCGATATTTTTGACAATCTTTTGCT
Source organism: Steinernema khuongi (assembly GCA_016648015.1). Classification (NCBI taxonomy): domain Eukaryota; kingdom Metazoa; phylum Nematoda; class Chromadorea; order Rhabditida; family Steinernematidae; genus Steinernema; species Steinernema khuongi. The sequence goes on from JADLIF010001339.1 coordinate 6,639, forward strand.
GAGTGGAAAACAGCTGGTTTCCGCGATGCGATCTGCCCTTCGTGTGTTGCACGGATCTTAGTGCAAAGAACACTTCGCCAGCCTAAAAACCAGTTTCCTGTCTGCCTCCCCCTCCCATCCCCTCTTCGAAATTGGGTGCTGAAAGTGAAATCTCCTGCTTGACTTCGCTGTCCGCGCTGTCGCCCTTTTTTAGGTCACCCTTTCTAATCTTCATTGCTAATTTAAGTGACGGCTCTTTTATCGAACGCCTTTTCCCTCATTTATTTTGGTCTGTATTCCAGTGGAGCCAGCCTTGGGCTGCTCCTTTGACATTGTTCACATTGTTTTCCTCCCTCGCTGTCCTGGTCAGACGGGGCGGATTCCGTCTGAGGCCCTCCTCCTGCTGTAAGGTCGCCTGTAAAGGAGCATTCGGCAAAGTGCACGCTTCGGCCGCTCTGCTGATCGCCAGAGAAGCAGAGTTTTTCAACGCGGGTGTGGTGCATTTCGTCGACAGGGATCTCGATCAAGAAGCACGCGAGCTCGCTCCGCCACCGCCTATTTGACGCTCCCTGTCTGGGCTTCGCACGCAGCGCGACGACCTCTCGCCGTCCTCCGAGGACCGTGTTTTCGATGGAGAACCATCTGCACGTCGATCGCGTTGCCTAAAAACAAGCGATATGGTTTGGCGACGCTGATAACGTCTGGGCTGCTTTTAGCGCGATCTTTTTGGGCGGACAGCCACATCATTCGAGATGGTTGTAGCTTGTTTAATCAGAGCTTCTTGATTTTAGACTGACCCTTCGCCATGTCCGTGGAACTGATCGCGCAGCTCTACGATCGCGGAGTCTTCAAGCTGGGCGAATTCGTCCTCAAGTCCGGCCAGAAGTCGCCCATCTACATCGATCTCCGCGAACTGATCACCTCCATCAAGATCCTTGTGAGTCATCTCGTTTTGGCTGTGTGTACAATTTTCTCTTTTAGCGGATGGCCGCCCAATCCCTGTGTGACATCATCAAGAAGAACAACATCCAATACGACTACATCGTCGGCGTTCCCTACGCGGCCCTCCCCATCGCCACTCTGGTTTGCGACATCCTCGACGCGCCCATGCTTCTCCGCCGCAAGGAGGCGAAGTCTTACGGTACGAAGAAGCTGATCGAGGGCAAGTTCGAAGCCGGAAAGCGCGCTCTGATCGTTGAAGACGTCGTCACCTCCGGACAAAGCATCTACGAGACTGTCGAGGTACGGTGGAGCTCCAGGATTTAATAACTCTTGGTTCAGATTCTGCGCAAGGAGGGTCTCGTGTGCACTGATGTCGTCAGTGCTCTCGACCGCCAACAGGGAGGAGTCAACGAGCTCAAGAAGCACGGAATCAGCCTGATGAGGTACGAGCCTACAGTACCCAACTCGGAGTTACCATCCGTACTTTAAGCGTCATCACGATGAGCGACATCTTGGACTACATGATCTCCGTGGACCAGATCACTGCCCAGAGGAAGACCGAGATCATCGACCAGCTCGCCGCCCCCTTCATCCCCGTCGGAGCCGAGAACGGAGTCCCGGCCGACTGGAAGTTGCAAAGTCGCTGTGAGACCACCGAGAACGCCCTCAACCGCAGGATCATGGAGATTATCCTGAAGAAGGAGACCAACCTCTGCCTAGCCGCCGACTACACCTCCACGGAGCAGATCCTGAAGATCGCCGAGCTCGCCGGCCCCCACATCTGCGCCCTGAAGCTCCACGCCGACATCGTCAAGGACTGGAGTTCGGGTTTTGTGAAGACGCTGACCGCCCTCGCCGAGAGCAACGACTTCGTCATCTTCGAAGACAGGTAAGCTAAGACCAGAGAATGCATCAGTTAAGACAGTTTATGGCCTACTTTTAAATTCTCGGCGAAACACTAAAGAATATGTTAAACAGACTTAGAAACTGGATCAGTCTTTGATGACCAATTTCAGGAAGTTCGCCGACACTGGAAAGACCATGGAGCTCCAGATTTCTCAGGGCACATTGGCCATCTCCTCGTGGGCCCAGATGGTCACCGTGCACTCCACGCCCGGCTCTGCCTCCATCAAGCCTCTCAAGCAGGTACTCCTTCGTACTCCCTTCAAACAACCAACCTTCTGCTTCAGTTCGTGGGCAAGGACGGCTCCAGACTACTCGGATGTCTTCTCATCGCTGAGCTGAGCACGGAAGGCACCCTTACCAAGGACGAGAACTACAAGAAGGGCACCGTCAAGATGGCCCAGGACAACAAGGACGTCGTCGGCGGATTCATCTGCCAGAAGCGGGTGGCCAACGACCCCTCCTTCCTCTACTGGACTCCCGGAGTGAACCTGGACGCGTCCACGGACGGCTCCGGCCAGCAATGGCGATCCGTGCATCAGGCGATCGTCGAGGAGAAGAACGACGTTATCATCGTGGGCCGCGCCATCACCGAACACGCCGACCCCGTCTCCCAGCTGAAGCGTTACAAGGAGGCCGGCATGGAGGCTCTCGCCGCTCGCGACCACTGATAAGACTTCTTGGTTTTTGTTATTCCGCTCGCGGGTCCCGTTGTTTTGTTTTGTTGATCGGTTCATGCGCAGAGAATATAGAAGATGAGCCAAGACACTTGAATCACCTTGAATAGCACATACGACGCAGGCGCGGATCCGGGACTGAGATCTCCTGTAACTGGAAAACACGTAGAAGGACCCTCGATGAGTCATGCCACAAGTGGATTTCATTAAAAAGTGACCGTAATCCTCTCGCAAGAGAGTTCCGAAAAGGCGTCCTTTGTGTGGAGACGTAAATCGAACGATGAACTCTTCAGCGGTCGTGCTTGACCGGAACCACTTATCCTCGCCGCCGCACTGCAGTCTCCCAACAAGGCCACTGTGGTCCGCTCGTCTCTTCCGGAACTTGCCGTTAATTTGAATCTACCAAAATGGTCATCTATTCCCTAGTCCTTCTTCTCGTCTCCCCTTCTCTGGCCCAGTTCTTTCCTCAGATGCAAACGGGATATCTTCCGATGAACCAAGGTACGTATAAGAAACGGAGCAATTATGAATGCTGGGTCCTATTTCGGTTCTGGTGATCCCGATATGTTTTAACTCCCGTAGCTTTTCATCCTTGTTGTAGATCTTCGTAAGAAGCCTGGATATGCAACCTAATAGAAATCCGGGTCCGCAGAGCTGAAACTGGGCAGTATTAAACCGTTTAAGACGTCTTTTCAGGAGGGATGGGTCTCTCCGGCGCAGGTCCACAACCTTACCAGATAGAGGAGATCTACGAAATCCCAGTGAACGTTCCTTCCTACCGTTCCCCCATGGGCATGGGTAACCCTATGCAGGGTCTCTTCCAACAGTCTCCCTTCGGTAACTCCTACATGGGAAATATGGGAGGAGTTGGGGGCCTTGGAGGTCTCGGAGGTTTTGGAAGCCTCGGAGGAATAGGAGGCCTAGGGATGGGAGGGCTCGGGGGAATGGGATTAGGCCGCGGCGGGGTCGGCCACGACTTTCAAACCGCCAACGTCATGAACCTCATCAACGACAAGGAGAACTTCCAGGTAGGTCCACTACCTCAGCAAAAGCCTTTCAGCTGCTTCAGCCCCAAGGATGCGCGTGGGACGGTGTCAGAGACCGTTGCCAGGACCTACTGAATACCTGCAAAGGAGGTAAGCAGCCCGCGGTCTCCTTCTCTATCGTACTCCTCAGGATGTCGGGACTTCGGAAATTCGATAACGCACGACTGCAGATGTATCCCGCTCGGCTACGCCGCCCTACTCGGCTTCGGAAGAAAATAGTCGAGTGTACATCGTATTTATGCTCGAGAAAGACTCTTCTTTGGCATGAACAAGATCTTAGACGTCGCCGAATATCGACTCTTCGTTTGCTATGTGCAGTTCCTTCGTGCCGTACATTTCGTCGAACTTCTGTTTGAACACGTCGTAGTGTTCGGCTGAAAAAAAAAACGGTTTTCAATGGTCACAAGTTGAGTAGGATTCATGCTTTCTGATCGGATTTACCGAGGGCACACATTCTGGTTTTCTCAAAAAGGCCAGCTAAAGGACTCCGATCAAAAACTGAATCGAAATGTCCAGCATCACATGAATTTCATGAAATAAGAGTTACAAACAAGGTCTAGTCTAACTAATGGTGACGAATATGAAAAACCAAACATTCAAAAGCTCGAAACTGGATTTGTGAACCCATTGCACAAGTGCCCTCGACTCACATTCTCTGCCCACGTTCGTCCTTTTCTTGTCGTGGAAGTGGTTGAATATCGCGTACTGCGTCATGCGGTCTGTCTTCGCCGCCGCCTCGAAGGCTTTCAAACAGTTGAAGCGATCTAGGCCGACTGTGTCAATGAACCTAAGAAAGAGGGAGTCATGAGAGCTCTGAAGCAGAATTTGCAAATACAATCTTCATTGGTTTAACGAATGTACGTCTCCTTAAACTCAAATCAGGACCCTCTGGGGCTTGTTTTTCTCGGAGAGACACCCACGGAAAAAATTGGAAATATTTCAGTGATTTCTTCGCTTCGTACCGTTTTTAGACGGCTATCGATTAGAGTTACGAATATTTCATACACTCATCGATGAGACCCAGAAATGGTCAACTCCACCTTTTAGGGTTATCGTTCAAAGTCGGAAATATGTCTTTCTCATTGCACGATTTATGACGGTTATCAGTATCCCATTTCAAAAACGCTCAACTTCACGGTCGCGGCTGTCAATTGGTTGATATTGACGTCTTGTGAAACAGACATTTGAGGATTGACCCCTGAACGACTCACCTGACCGCTTCAACGACTTTTCCCTTCGAAAGCAGTACTTCCACGATCTGCTCGTTGACCCCGAGTCGTGCCAGCATGTCTACGGCCAGTTGGATTAGGGGCGCGTGCTGCACCTCGAGGGAAAGTAGGTTGAAAGCCTGAAACGGGCCCGTGATGACATAGCCTAAGAAACGCTAGGCTACCAGAGGTTTTGCGTCGGCGATCACACGGTACTGGAGGAGCTGCTGAAGTTTGTTGTATTCTTGCGCCTCGACCATTGTGTTTACGAGGACTTCGTGGAAATAAGGCTAGAAGCGGTATTTTTAGGGAGAAAAGACAGCGACGGCGTACCTCAACATCGATTGACTTTGCATTTAAAGCCAGCAGGCATTCCAGCATAACGTTCACCAGGAATTTCTTGTCCATCGAGGCGATGTCTCTAAGAGGGAGGAAGACTCCACTGAGGAGGTCGCTCTGCTCTATCCGCATTTCGTGGTACGGTTCTGTCACGATTCGTGTCCTTTGCTGTTCTGAAATAAGAATTGTAGAATTTAAGAGATCAGGAAGCGACGTTTTTTAAGTAACAGCCTTCAGACAAGCAAAAATTAAACTGCAAAATTGACTGATATTTGACTGAGGTAGTACTGTATCCCCTTGGTGCCTTTAACTCTTACCTGAAACCATTTGGGAAGCAGCTTCGGAGGCAACGAAGGACTTCACGATCCACTCGAACACAGTTGAGGCGTTCACCAGGCTTAGGCGCTTCTCGGCCAGCATCTTCGTGACGGTGTTCAGGAAAGTTTTTTTGGCATTCCTCCTGTTCATAAGGAACCGCAGAAGTGTGCTCTAAAGACCATATCATGAGGGACACGCTTTCTCTCGCTTACGTTATCCTTGACATGCGACACCGCCTGTTCGGCAACGACCCTCAGCGTTGTGAAGATCCCAGCGCGGGAGTCAATGATGAAATTCGGAGCAAATATGACCCAGGCGGGGGTGTACAGCTCCATGCCCTCAGAGACGAAGGAGTCGGCGGCTGGATCGATGGAGATGGAATCCTCGACGACGGCGCGGTGAAAGTGCGTCTGCAGGTCCAGGGCGATGTCAAAGACGAGAGACTTGCAAGAGGTCTAAAGGTACATTTATCAAGTGTTATAATGTAAACGTATCAGTAGAGCGCACCTGATGGTGGACGATGACGAGGTTGTCAATGACGTGGACCCCGAACATCCCCGCGAGGCCGAGAGTCAGCGAGTAGGCAAACTTTGAGGGGACGGTCGGGTCCGCCGAGAGCTCGTAGAGCGCGATGTCCGAGGTGGTCGAATCCCGGATACTTGACCTCAGTACTAGGACGTAGAGAATGCCGTAACTGAAAGAAGGTCTTCAAACTCGGACGCCTCCGCTTTACCTACATTGATCCGACGGTGATGTCGCGTTCCAGAAGCTTGGACTTCGCGTTAGAACAGCCGAAGTCGACTTCAAATCGACACAGCTTGTGGATGGATCCATTCTGAAACCATTGTGCTACTTAAATGAATCTGGGATGCACAGTCACCTGGATGAGGAAGGGGTTAAGAAGGGCTCCGTTTATCCCACTCGACACTATCAGCAGCTGGGATTTGGGCTGAAGCATGGAAGTGCAGGCGATTCCGTGCCGACACGGGACTTACATAGTATACAAACCAAAGAAGGGCGATGTGGAAGGACTTGACAAGCTTTATTGTTTTCTTCTCGGAGTTCACTTGGTACAGCTCGAGTCCCGTGTTCAGTATGTAAAGTATCTGCAAGGCGGAGACCCACTCCAGGCCCATAATAATCGCGTTCTTGAGTTTGCATCGCTGCTTCACATCTGGCTGTAGATCTGTGGAGTTGACTCCTCCGCCGTTGGCCGAGGACAAGAAGACGAAGTCCTAATATCACTGGAGATATGAATGGAGATGGACCGCACCACTTACCACTGTCGAGTCATCCCTCTGGATGCTGGCGATGCGTCCGTTCGGGGAGAACTTGATCGTCTTGATCTGAGCTGTTTCTCGAGTTCTGAAGGCCTCGATGACGCGGAGAACTTGAGATTTAACTAACCGACCTGAAGGAAATGGTCTCCGCCAGATGTCCTTTCAGTGTGATTCCCATGGTCCCGTTTCCCCGTACTGTGCAAATCTAAAGAACGAATCTGAGGTGGATTTAGTCGATTTGGCGATTACCTTCGAGTTGACATCGTCGTAGAAAATGTCGGACAGGCTGTCGCCATCGAAGGTCACTGAGTTCTCCCCAAGAAGAAGCATTCTGGAATAGAACTCGAAAAAGGATTTCGAGCCAGCTACAGTGCGGAAACAACAGCGCGAAATCCTGGTGTTTATCGATGTGGGTGGTCCTTCGCACGTCACCCGGTGACCGTTTACATAATATGGCGTTGTGACCGATATGACCATGCGATGCGACAATCCAATTAATCGCAACAGTGAAGTTATGAGCAAACTTCCTTGGTTCTTTCAGGGAATGGAGCTCTTTAAAATTGCATTGTAATCATAGCCTACCGTAACAGCGAAATAAACGGGTACTGGGAAGCTCCTGACAGTTGTACCACAGAAGGACACACCATCCGACCCGATCCGTAACACAGACAAACAGAGTCATTACAAACTCCCGAGAGGAACCGATAAACATCGCTGCAAGAAATTCCAAGTTAGACCCTTCGAAGATGTTGCTTGGAACACATCCTAGGTGTACGTTGACCAACCATGGTCAAATGATCATATTTTGTCCTACTTTGTACAATCATGCTCTAAGTATAACCATGGAGGATCTTCTCGACTGATAAACGGTCGATCGACGCAGATACCCTCGTATCTCCTGTGGGCTGGTCGTTAGTGATGGAGCGATAGCTGTTATCTAGTAGAGAAAAGTGGCACTCGTTCATTCGGTCCATTCGCGGATCCTTTTAACACGATAAGGTCCTTCGCCACTCCGTGATGCTTCCGCTTGTGAGTCGGTAACCTGCGACAGGGTGACTCGTCTGCCCTCCGGTGTTGCGAATGCAAATGCGCCCGGATCAAAAACCGATTTTCGCTCCACTCGTCCACCACTGCATACTGATGGTTATATTTAACGAGCCTCAAAGGCAGAGGAGACATTCCGGGTTTCCCTGAAAGTGTCCAAAGAAGAATGTCGTCCATCGAGATAACGAACGTCGAGACCTGTAAGGATCAGCACCTTGACCCCATGATCTCCTTCATTGAGCAAGAGGCTCTTGAAAAGGTGGACGAGATCGAGACACGCGCCGACGAGGAGTTTGTCATCGAAAAAAGACGACTTGTCGAAGAGAATGTCGAGAAGGTAAGTCCTCCAACCGCCGGTTTCTTTAAATTATCGGCTTGCAATTCAAAGCGGCCAGAACTGTAAAAAGTCAGTGTATGGTACTAGATTTTACAAACATTCTTTTAGATCGACGCCTACTTCGAGCGTAAGCTCAAACAGGTGGACATCCAGAAGAAGATCCAGGGCTCGAATGCCCTCAATCAGGCACGTCTTGAGTGTCTCCGAGCTAGAGAGCGTCACCTTGAAGATGTGCTTCTGGAGGCCGAGAAAAATCTGGAGACCGTGAGCACGGACGAAAGCCGTTACCCTACGATCCTGAAGGGACTCATACTTCAGGCGCTCTTCCAGCTTCTGGAGAAGGTATGACCGATCTAAACGCAGCTCAACTGACAACTCCCTTCTAGGAGGCTACCATCGTCTGCCGCCAGAAGGACGTCGAGCTGGTCTCCGGCCTCCTGGAGGAGTGCCTCGACGTGGTTGAAAAGGCGTCCGGTGTGCGCACCGCCGTCACAGTCGAGAAAGAGACCTTCCTAGCGGCCGAGAGTGCTGGCGGGGTTGAAGCCTACTCACAAGGCGGCAAGATCAAGGTCTCCTCGACTCTCGAATCTCGGCTTCGACTCATCGCCGATCAGATCGTACCCCAGATGCGCACCGCCCTCTTTGGTAGCAACCCCAACCGCCGCTTCTTCGACTGAGTCTCCGATCTTGTTTTTTAAACGCTGACTCGTGTAGAGGATAAACGCTTTAATCTGTTTTCGTGTACACGGATTGTTCGGCTGGCTCCATAAGCATACTTTCACGTCGCTTACTCTGCCAATATCGTGTTTCAGAATGGAAGAGCTCGCGAATTTCCGCTCCATGTGCAAGACCGTCGTCGGACTCGAGAATAACTTCCACTGTTTCCTGAAAGAGCGTTCGCTCTCCGAAAAAGACTTCCAGATCTGGTTCAAGCGAAGCGGCCAACAGTGAGTGCTAGAGCAAAGTTGAATGATTTGAAGAGTGTGACCATCCTAGCATTGTGGGCGAGGGACAGCACATCACCATTCCGGCGGGACATTTGGGCCTCATCGCCGAAGTTCACCTTGGTAAACACGCCTTTCCATGGAAACTAGTAAAAGAGTTCAGGAGTCGTTCTTAGCAAGGACACAAGCGAGATATCCCGCTCCGAGGTGAAGGAGCACATCGGTGGCTACGTCGTCGCTCTGAACCTGCTTATCAGGTGAGCGAAAATGTAGTGGTGGAATGGGAGACTATCATTTAAAAGCTTCATAAGATTTCAAGGTTTTTACATTGTTGTTAGTGTTCTGTTTCACTCGTTTCGTTATTCGACGGTTACAGTTAGTGAACGATATGTCTGTATGTCTAGACTATTTCTGCAACCGTTTCAATTCTTTCAGTTATTTAAGGGTTATCACGATATATAGGAAATATTTCAACCAAATCGCTTCTCCTTATTTGAGGGTTATACACGGCCTCGGAAATATTTCTGCAATTGTTTTATCTCCTTCTCCTTTACTGTTCGCAGAAAAACTTTTCTACAACAAGACGTCGTGTATCAAAGTGTACGCAACCAGCAAGGTTTCTATTTGAATATGCAAATTTATAGCTTGAAAATGGCTGTTGACTGAAACCCGGTTTAAGAGTATTTTTAGGCTTATTGACACCTTGAATATTCCAGGGATGAACCTTACAAGAAGATGCCTATGAAGGTGTGGGCAGAGTCACTCGAGTTCCCCGACGATGTCGCCGTGAGCGCATTCCTGCACAACATCGAGCACCCACATACTCTCTCGGTAGCTTGACCTGGAATGCGCCTGATAAGCGGACAGTTTAGATCTGGAGCGCCGTCAATGGCCAGGAGGTGCAGCGTGGGCTCTTGGCCGATACGCTCCGCTCTATTCCCGACGTTGTGGAACGAGCGAGTCAGCTGGCTACCCTCCACAAAGGGGATCTTGTGCTCTGCGGAACTCCAGCCGGCGCTCAGTACGTGAAAGCCGGTGACGTAGTCGAGATCGGCATCGACGACCACGTCCGTTGCCAGTTCAACGTCGAGAAGTACACTGACGTCTCCGCGCCCACCGGTCCTTCTCACTTTTAGGTGTTTCTAGAGGGAAAGGACACATTTATACTCGCTTTTAAGGAAAAGGGCATTTATTTGAATAAAGTAATCGTATCACTAAGATAACCGCAACAGATGACTGCAACATGTGCACTTTGTGCGACCAAAGACGTTCGGTTTCACTGATTCGTTCGTAGCGCTGGCCATTGAAGTTTCCTTAACACTTGTTGCTTCCTACCCTGTTGTGTCATTTCTACGGAGTCTCACGATGTACGGAGAAGTTATAATATCGTGAATAAATATTCAAATTAACCTAGTGCGAGCACTTCCTTTTCATTGCAGTAGTCCACACAGATGAGGAACACTCTTTCTCGTGTTTCCTTTATTTGTTTTGAGGTTTATTTATCGGGTGCTTTGTGCATGAGGAAATATGGTTATTATGCAGGAACGTGGAAATAGACGAGGAGGCAAAGCGATGGTCTTTAATAGTAATCGGATAAGACTGCACTTTTACTGCATACAGATCTTTGAAATATCTTATTTGGGTGCTCACATTGTGCTTGTATGCTGCAAGGAAATCTCTAGAGAAGCACATCAGCGACCCATCACGGTACAGAGGCAGCAGCTTCCCATGAGAGGAGTAGTAATCGGGTAATCGTAGCTGAACTGCCGAATTCCAAGTAGTTGGACACTCTGCCCATCGTGACGAAGAGCAAGAGGAAGACGTGGTGTTTATTTGTCCAGCGCGGCCATCCGAGTGGACAAGAGTCGCGCACCACTGGAAAACAAATGGTCCCTGTCGTCCCTCTTGTCCGTTTAACTTCCGTTTTGGCGCACCTACAATGGGTTTAACTCCTTTTGAGCTTTGAGTTTCCCGACCTGAGCATGACACCGCTGGGAAGTCGCCTAATTGGTTTACTCAGATCTGACGGTCAGATGATATCTGATGACCTTTGAAACACCGCCGGTGTCACACTCACGATACTGTTGCGGTAATTAGGAAGGAGCCCAAGGGTTTCTAGATCCGTATGCACCTTTTTGCCTTTTCCCCGGTATATGCCTTTGCAGTTTGGGCGTTTAGCGCGATACCTGCCTGCTGTACAGCTACCGACCCAGCATCGCGCCCTTTGACGGGGGAACGTACTGTTTGCTCTGCGCATAATATTTTCATTGTTTGGGCAAACGGGTTCAGGTAACCGTCGAGGGCCACCCGCCAGCCGAGTAACCCGAGTCGTCCTCCTTGGCGTGCGGGCTTCCTCGCCAAGGTCTCCACCGAGCCTAATTGCCCGGAGCGATCGCCACGCGCCGCAAGGTGTGCGCGTCGCTTTGTTTTTCGCGTTTCGATCGGCCGCGCGATCGAATGGCGGAGAACGCCGTTCCCTTTTTCCTCCCTATTTGACTCCCTGTCTTTAGGCCTGCTTGAGATTTCGGCCTCGTGATGGCTGAGGTGATGCGTCTTCCACAGCTCAGCTCAGAACCGAAGGGCCCGACGGCCTTTCCCTCAAAATACTCTCCTTCTTCAGGTGGGTGCGATCTCCTTGTTGGATCATCTTCGCTGGCTTTCCCTTGGATATTGCTGCAGATGATAAATTTGTCACCCTTAACGGTCTCATGCTTTTTCGTTTTTCTTTTTTTACATACAGTTAAATTTAATGGTGAAATTTAAACAAAGAAAAAAGGACATAATCTGGGCGGTAAACCCGCTGGGGTTTCTAATTCAACATTTAATTCTTATTGTCACGGAGAACAAATACGTGTTTGTTGACACCGCCGCTATCCGATTATGACGATTACGACACTCATCGCAATTAATATCTTTCTCGACGTCGTGGTCGATGCGACACAGATACTGACACCTGGTATCTAGGGCTATCTCGAACTTGATATCGTTTGGGTACTTTAGTGGATTAGGAATTTTAGGATGTCAGGCTTTTAGTGTATAAATGATGTTTTAAAATTCGAATTAATCCTTGGCTTTAGAGTGTTTTTATCAGGTGGCACCTCCCCTAATAAAAAAAAGAGATTTACTGCTAAACTTATCATTTGAATTTATAGGGGCGCCTCCATCTTACCGCTCCGTGCAAAGTTCACTGGAAGAAGACACCTCCTCAGGACTTTGGTCCGAGAATTCATCGGCTTTTGGGAAACGCCGAGCCTCTTGGACGAATCTTGTGGAAAGTGATCAAAACCTCAAGAGGTATGAACCTCATGTGTACCCCAAAGTAGCCGGAAGCCTCAACAGCCTGCCAAGCAGCCAAAGGGTGTGCGTCTTCCCGGCCGCCTCCTCGATCTCTTCCCGGATGTCCGAGACGAGCCACCAGCTGAAGGTACCTTTCGCACTCAAACCGCGTCTCCATGGCTCCTTTTCAGCCAAATTATGCGCAACCGCCAGTTCAGTTTGGCTACGCGGCCTCCATTTCGGACACGGGATCCGTTTCCCACTCTTCCGGTCCTTATCCCTTGGGTAGATCGGTTGCCTACGCCCCTTCCCAACAAAGCGTTGTATCCGGATTCATCCACGTGGTATTGCAGTCGTATCATTCTTTGGGATCCTAACGTACCAATTTAGCCTCATGGGAGCTTTAAGAAACTGAACGAAGCTCTCCCGCCTCCTTCACACGGATCTGACGGACCCAAGAGGGACAGGATGGAGAGTGTCCGGCAGTTTTGTGCAAAACCACGCAACAAGCTCCTTCTTCTCTTCCTCTTCTTTCTCGTTATCGCCGCAATCGTCGTAGCCATCGTTTTAAGTCAGACTCTTGTTCCTACAAAGGTAAGAATGAACTTAATATCGAATCATATCGAGTCCGATAACTTTCAAGTTTAATAAAGCTGTCTCTCCCCCCTTTTCGCCTACTTTTTTAATCCCTTTATGAGAACTGGATTAGACATATGTATACCGGAAAGAGTAGGAAATATTTTCATGCATACATTTTCTCCGTTCCGTTTCTAGAGGCATATCAGAGATAGGCGGAAATATTTGCATTCATTTCACTTTGACAGTTTTGATAGAGGTATATCGTGTTGGAAATATATCTGCACTCATTTTTCCGTTTTTAGTGGTATATCGAAAAAATATACTTTTGGACATATTTCGGGAATTTTTTACCTCCGGATTTAATAGTCATTTGTTTAAAATATTTCTGTACTTTTTCGCTTCGTTATTCAGAGCCGCACTCCGACTCTCAATTCGAGTTCTCCTTATAACTGTAGCTGTTCAGCACTTCGACTTCTTGTGGCTTGCGCCAGACTCTCTGCGCCAGAACGATCAAACACCAAACAAAGTCACCATGGACGTGGATGGTGATCAGGTGAACGTGGACCTGGTGGGCGCGATGCCTTTCCAAGGTTCATACCGCTCCGTTCTGGACTTCAAGACAAACCGAGTGGTCATAATGGACTCATCGCTGAAGAGGGACGGCAACTACAGTACCTGCTTCGTCATGAATCTCGACAGGAACAACTTACCAGACGTAGCAACCATCCAGAAGGCTGCGCGCGCTGCCAAAGACGTAAGAGTGATCATTCTATCTCCAAGTCTTACCAGTGATTTAGATAACGAAACAGAAGCAGGGATGGGCTGAGGCATGGAACTTCACTCCTCAGCCGCTGTCGGATGTCAGACCCGAAACCTTCCTCAATCCCCCAGTCAAGGAGTGTGAGAAGGCCAGATGGATTCAACTGAATTACGTAGGAGGAGATCAGAAAAGTAAGAAGCACTTCTTGACACCCTAGAACACAGTTGGTCTATTCCAGAGTCGAAATGCACGAACTGCTTCGAATTCTGCCTACCTGAGTACGGTATCGAGAAGGACTTCTCCAGTGACACCCACGTCTTGAATATCGTCAGACGGAACTGCTTCAAGATGTTCGTACCCGAGTGGCGCAACTTCGCTCCAGACTACTCCCAGAATCAGGGCCCTAATGGTTTCGGCTTCTTCAACGGAACCCTGAATCAGGCCCAACAACCAGGCCAGGAGCTTCAATCCAAATGGATCTCTCTACAAACCGTACCTCGTAGGTTAATCACAAAGAGACAATCTGTTTCAACTCCGATTCAGCGACCATCGCCAACGGATCCCAACAGCTCTACGGTTCCGTACAGAACCCTCTGGCTGGAGGCCCTCAGAATTTCCAAAACCAGCAACAAGGTCATACCTCCTTCGCCTTCTCCGGGAACCAGCAAGCTCCGATGGGAGGGACGAACAACTTCCAACAGAACGGCCAAGCGGCGGGACCACCCTATTCTGGCCAAGTAGCTGTCCCTAACGGACAGTTCTCTCCTCAGTTGGGCTTCGGTCAAACCGTCACCTCAGAACCGCAACAGATGGCTTCTCAGAACCAATTTTTCGGTTCCCAGTCGTTTGTCCAGCAGAATCCTCCGCAGCAGCAGCGTTCGGAAGCTCAGAACTCCCATAACCCCATTATTCCGCAGCAGCCCACTCAAAGCCAGCAGTACCACAGTGGAGAAGCAGGCCGCATGAACGGAGTCAACGGTCAGAGTCCATACCAGAACCAGGCACGGTACGGTGGTCCGACCAACTACCAACCACAACCCTTGTTCCACAACCAGGGAACTCAACAGAACGCGCCTTCTTCACAGCTCCAAACTCGAGAGGCACAGCGATTTCACGCATACAATCCTGCTACCGTTCCTCAGCCTCAATGGGTAAACGTGGGGTAAACCGTTCCTCCATAGATGAGGATCCCATCTTGTTACGGTTTGCACTTTCACCATCTCTACTCACTTCCTCATCCGCTCTACCTCTCAGGAACACTTCGCCATATGACCCTACGTCTTTCCTTAACTGTCATACTGTAAGGAGTGGAGTAGCTCTAGTCACCCCTTGTATGTATACACAGATTGTACCAGATACTTAATAAACAACACCATACTTGTTTTCCCTTTTATCGGCATCAAACACACACACACGACAACAACAACATGAGGTCCGCGACCTTGCAACAACAGAGCAAAATAAATACAACTGGCTATGTACAGAACCCATGGGGTCCGCTCAACCCATGATGTGGGTGATGTGGCCGGATTCACCGTTGGCACATCGAACACAGACGGTCCTCTTGGGGGGAGCGGTGACTTGAGGAGGGGCAGAGCTCTCACACGGACGCTTCACGGCTGAAAGGAGGTGGTTCCAAAAGGACAAGAAGGACGGACTCACGTGGCTGTGTGGTCATGGCCTCGTGGAAGAGCGTTTCGTTCGAGACGTCGTAGGTCCTCTTGCGAGAGACCATGGAACGGACGAAATCCACGAGCATTTCTGGCAGCGAGCAATCAGGCTGAATCACTGAAAACCACGCGCTTTGAAGACCTGTTATCGGCACCAACACTCCATCCACTAGACAAGAGCACTGATAACAAAGTAGCGTTGATCTGACTTTTATGCACATATGATCATGGGAAATGTAATGTTATCGTATACGGGGAGGTCGAAAACAAGCAGCTCTCGCGCACGCCAGGTGCTCTGACGCAGGCTTCCGCGCACACGGAACGAAAACAAAGAAACGTACGTGTGACCGACACACCTCCGTTTCCGCCGCACCAATTTCAGTGCGGTTGCCAAACAGGAATATCGATAGCAATATTGTAGTCCTAGGGACTATAGAGGCCAACTACTGGAAAGTGCACACTTTGCGTCCAGGAAGATTTCGGTTGTTTGCAACAAGATTACTTGTTCCACGTCGTTTGACGGGTTTCACTATATACTTAAAGCCAGTAAAAACAGGTTTAGGGGAAGATAAGGGAGTGGAATAAGCTATCGCTGCACGCATGGAAACGGACCGCCAAAGCTTAAACAGCAAACTCTACCCGAGGGATCAGGGAATTCGCTATAGGACTCATTATATGGAGGGGCAGCTGGGCTTCTTTCCTCACGGTGAAATTTGAACCCATGAAACCTATGAAAATACTTTGTAGATATGTAAAGATTTCTTTCGAAAGACCTACAATCTGCTAAGTTGGTATTGATAAACGTATTGGGAAGGCTCTGGAGTGTTTGAGCCTCACAATTCGGGGTTCATCACCTTCGTGAGACTCCAGTGCATGCAGATTTAGGTCATCCGTCTTTAGAACTTATTATGCTTCAACAAATGCACAACCTAACATCCCGTAAATCGCGCCAGCCCGTAGGCGGTATCACAGTCCTAAAGCTCGCTGTGGCGAACTTTTTCATTGAGGTACGTCTCCAGCTTCTTCAATTTTCGCTCCATTCGAGCTTGTCGCTCCTCGAAGTCGTCGAGCACGTCTCCACTCAACCCGTTTTTGGAACCAGCGTGGAGCTCTCGCGCCGTCCCCATCTCTTCCTTGTGGAAATAGAGCTTGGCCAGTTGCTTTTCGAAGTGTTTCAGCTCGGTTGTGATCGCATCGAGTTCCTCTGGACGGAATTGGCGGTTCGACAGCGCCTGAGTGAATTATGGTTAGGGTTCTAGGAGTATGCGGATTCCGTCTACCGTATTCCAGAGCTGCTGGACCTTTCGGTTTTCAAACGGCGTCTCCTTCAGCTTCACGATTTTGTTGTGTAAATGCTCTAGGTTGTCCTCGAGCAGTGTGTTTGTCTCCTTCAGCTTGCGCGCCTTCTCATTGTGCTCCTCCCCGTGGATGTCATTCTTTTCTTCATGGTCGTGGTCTCGAAGCAATTCCTCATACTCTCCCATCTTGTGTTCGTGATCTTTCAGGTCTCGGTATAGGACTTAAACGCGAAAATATTTTCAGTTAACTTTCTTTAGGCAGATTCACCTGTCAGTTGTGCCGCGCTGAAGTCGGCGTCCTTTGCGGCCTTCCAGAGCTTCTCAAGGCGGGTATCCTCGAACGCTTCGCTCCTGAGGATCACGTCGTTCTCACTTTCCGTGTTGTGCACGTGTTCGTTCGCCGACTTGAACTTCTAGAAAAGAAGTTCTTTTCTGAGGCTGTGTTCAACATTTTCAGTCCTACCCTCTTGAAGGCCTCCAACGCCTTCGGCAAATCGAAACGATCAAGGAGCAGCTCGAGCTTCCGGTCGATCTCGCTCATCTCGTTTTTCGACTTCCCATGATGATCTTGCTGCTTGGCGTGCAAGTAGAGCTTGTCAAAAGTCTCCAATTCTTTCTAAAAGTGGGTCTAACTGTCAGACATGTCGCTGGCGTTACCATAAGTTTGTCGCTGCGCCCTGTATCCTGCAGGTGGTGGACGGCCTTGGACCAAACGTAATTAAGTTTTTCCATGCGGAAAGGGCCGCTGGACTGGGCATAAACAACATTTTGGAGAACCAGGAAGAGAGCGAACAGCCTGATCAACATCGTACACAGTGGCGGCGCAACCCAGTGACCCGAATCGATTGCCTCGCACAGTCCACCCGAGAAAAAAGTGAAGGACGTTCGCTATGAGATGTGAGGCCACCTACTGTATCTTACAACACGGATGCCGGATCATCCGTAGTTGGTAAAAATATCCAGTTGTCGGACATTACTGCGAAAATCTTGACTTTATCACTTTAATTCTGAGATCTTTTCATCGGCATTACCAGAGAAAAAAGTCTCCAATTCTGAAAAAGTCTCCAATTCTGTCTTTCCAATAGAGAACCGAAAAAAATAAACTAAAATAAACTAAATCAGTAAAATAAAGCAAGATTCCCAACTCCTCAGTGACTGGAGTGAAATGGGAGGAAGAACATTTCAAACCCGATCCCATAACCGCCAATGAATGGAAACGGAGCAAACCGAGCACAGAATTTCATTTCCCTACATGGACTCCGAAAAAGTAATATTTCTAACTCTGTCTGATAAACGCCGAATTAGTGAACTGACAATACAGCGAAATCGAAAGAGAAACATTTCCTACTCAATTCCATAACCGTTAAAAATGGAAAGAGGGACGAGTACAGATATTTCCAACGCTTCCCAATCTCCGTAAGTACTTTATGGGCATTAACTACAAGTGAGCGGAATTAATTTAAATTTTTTATTATTTTAACCATAATGCGAATTTTCACCTTTGCTGTTTGTAGCAGCTCGGCCGAATCGCTGGTGATGCATCCTCCGCGTGGACTGTTTGGATTTCGGCAGCTAAACCAACCACGCAGATTCGTCGGCCCAGTCCCGCTCTCACTCAATTCCCCTACTGATCCGTCCCGAATCGCTTCGAAATGGCAACGGATGTCGAGGACACACGAAGTTTCGACCAAAATGACACGAAGTACAAGGCGTGCTGTCGTCTTCTTCATGTTCGGGCAAGTTAGGGTCCTTCCCTCAATAACTGTCTTCTTACTTCAGTTGGCAGCCCGTGTGGTTTCCGCCATCCTTGTGCTCTCCGTTGTTGTGAACCTCATATTTTCCATGAACAAGTCCTTCACCGTTGTACTCTATTCCTGGATCTCGGCAGCGTTTTCCGTCGGAGTATACGGTAGTCTCCTCTACGGAGTCTTTAAAGAGAAGAAGTTGTTCTGTATTCCCTTTATGTTCGCACAGGTACTGTACGCGGACGAACCGGGGGAATGGATTGTTTGCTTCTCCAACATGATCATTTTTTAATTGATAATTAAGACATCCTTCTTTCAAGAATTCTTCGAAGGAATGCCTAAAAGTGCTGTAAATCTGTTATAAAACAATTAAACTATTCTATGGAATTGCCTGACTGAAACTGAGAGCTCGCATACGTTTCAGGCTGTCACCATCGTCCTCACGGTCCTCTTCTTCTTCACGTTTCTCATTGCCGTTGCTTCGTCGGCGACGATGGTTCGTCAACTCGAGAAGGACTTCTGGGACGCGGAAGGCTTCGCAAATTTGTCCATTAAGGATCAGCATGACGGTGCGCGGTTTTTCATTTTTTTCGCAACATTTACTTGTCCTATCTTTTTTCTTTTATTGGTTTTGTGTAGGTCGATAGCAGTAGAGAACAAATATGAAAGGGGAACCGATTTTGAGAAATTCCCAGCTGTACATATATAGTCTTGCATTCCAGAGGAAAAAGCATTTGTCACGGCGGTGGTTCTGTCAACCCTCGTCTTCTTGGCTGTCGAACTCTGGATCTTACATGTTATCTACCGCTTTTACTGTTTCCTCCAGGACCGCGAGACCTCATTCAACTTCAGTTTGGACACCGAGTTTCAAATGACAGCCTGATAGCCCTCGCCGTTATGACCATGTAAAAATTGTTTGTTTATAAAACTTTGTCGGTAGATCACATTGTGACACACTGATGGTCATTTGAGTTGCGGAGTTGTTGATTAATAAACAAGTAAAGAAAATGTTACGATCGTATCGTCAAATAAGTGAAATTACAATCCACTAAAAAGCAAATAAATAAATCCAACTCCTTTTCCCACAGCGGCCCAAGAAAGAAGCGTAGTTAAATCGTTAAGGAGATATTTCCGTTTGCTTTGGATAGCCAGGAAATAAGTTAAAGGGATGAAACATTCAGAGAATGATTTACAACTCCAATGAACGAAGGTAAATTGAAAGGCAATAAGAGACATTTCTCTACAACCGTTAAAAAAATGAAGGAGGCGAAATGGTCGTAGAGATATTTCCGACTCATTAACGATAACCGTCAAGATATGGATGGATCGAACCTAGTACAGAAATAACTCCTTTACTTTCATCGAACAAAGGTGATAGTCTCTTCATCTTGGATTACGGCCAAATGCTGGGTTATTTGTTTATAAAAGTGTGTCATAAAAGCCTATTGTGACGCGCACATAGTCATCTCGCAAAGCCAGAGGGCACCGTCGACTAACATTGTCGCTATGCTGAGAGAACTAGCTCTAATACTGCTATGTAAGCTATCTGTGCCAGCGTGCCTTGAATATTTTTTTAGATTTCATTTTTGTTGGGAAGTGCATTCCATGTATTGCACCAGGATCCATCCCTTTCAGCAACCAGCTAGAGCCATGCTACCCGTGTAGCTTCTTCCCCTGTGGTAGTGTTACTCTTGCAAACGCCTTGAAAATAAAGTTCTTTTTAGAGTGTCCGCCAAAACAAGTCCTATTCCAGAACCAATGCTATCCTACTGATAGCGGCTCTCCGGCATGTTTCAACGATGCACAGTGTGTTGGCCCCAATTCCAGGTGCATAAATGGACTGTGCACCTATCTCCCACCACCTATCGGTAGTCAACATTTTTTAACTAAAAATCGCTAAACATATTCTTACACATAACTTTTGTTTCTTAAGGATGTATTTCTTTTAAAGATGTGATCATTTTTTAATTTTTTTTGTGTTCAATATCAAGTGGGGTCGATAGGAATATTGCTGCAAACTTGAATCGTCATTGAGTTGCTCGAGTCGATAATGATTTGATTGATATTATCGATTTCATAAAAAATAAATTATTAAAACAATAAAACAATGCATTTTCAATATGTAGAGACAATGTGGAGATGACAACATAAAAATATACATCATTCAGAATGCGCCCCAAACCAGGTGCTTGACAAGGGACATTGTTGGAACATAGCTCCTTTGGGCGGAAGATGTTCCGTTGATGCCCAGTGCCTCCCAAACGGCCGGTGCTCCTTCAGCAACTTGTGTGAGCCCTTTCACCTGACAGGTAGAACTCGTAAGTTTCCTCTTTTAGAAAATGTACAAAAATAAGCTATTTCAGAAACATGCACAAATCCAAGGGAACGCATGGAGGTACGTCGAGGGCACGTGGTGGATTGCATCTTGGAACCATGTTCACCAAACTTTCACTGTGATAAAGTGACTAGAGCGTGCTGCGCCTCGCCCGAGGCACTCTTCGGAAACTCGGCGAGCAACATTCCCCAAAAATATCTTGAGTTGCTTTTAATTTGCTCTGTCCTTAGTCCCCTCTTGATTGGCTTCTGGTAGCGATCTATTTGAATTCACCACAGTGCTAGGCATTCCATGTGCATAACGATAAATTCAAGTTTTGAACATTTTAAATCTTATCTGGTCGCCTATATGATCTCTGATCGGTTATGACATCAGATAGATGGTCCACACAAGATTTTAAGATTGGTCACGCTTTTCTATTTATAATTCGGATGAACACCTAAAAATCCGAAAGTCTTTTCTTGTCAACTCATTTCTGTTTAACTAAACGTGAAATCGAGTATTCGTCATTAAGCCTTTTGCCACACATTCGATCCTTACCTTTGCCTCCACTTCGTCGCGACACGTGTTTTGTTTGCATGAGGCGAGTCAGGCCCTCAAAGAAACCAGTCTGGCCCTTGGCAATCGGCACAACCGGATATGAGGTTGCGACCTTCCGGTCCTGCTGTTATAAATGCGTACGGCTTTCGGCTCCTCTTCCAGATCACTTCCCGTCATGTTCCGCGGTTGTTTCTCAATTCAAAGCTCGGATTCGACCACCTTCTTTCTGGGTGCGGCCCTCCTACTTCCGCTGGTAGTCTCTCAGACTTGTCCCAGGAGCACGGTCTCCCTCCGCGGGGGAGTCTCCTGCCAGCTGGACCAGCTGTGCACTGGCTATGATCAGAACTCCTTCTGTTACAGGGGTTTCTGTTGCTCACCGTTGGAGTACGGTAGGAACTCCGCGTCCCATTAAAACCACCACGTTTTGTTCTAGGGATTGGTCAGTGTGCGTATCGCCAGATTAAGATTGACGGCTTCTGTCACCCAGTGTCCTCCTACCTTCAGCGGTGTGACTTTAACGAGCAGTGTTCCTTATGGGGGAGCGTCTGCCTCAACAATGCCTGCCGCTGCGCACCTGGATTCTCCTTTAATAACAATCAGTGTCAGAGTAGTTCGGCCCTGTTCCCTTCGCCAGTCAACCGTAAGATTCTCCTTCAGATTTTCCATCGTTAATTTGGGTTGTGAAATACTGCAAAATAAGTTTAATTTCGAATAATCGTTAGATTTTCTTTAAAATGTTTGCCTGCAATTCCGACGACAGCGTTAATTGTCCTTGCTGAAAAGTAAAAAAGAGGGGTGAAACCCGAGCTAACTCTAATGAATGAAGCTAAATATACAGAGAAATGTTTCTAAATCTTTTAGACAACCGTCGTTTAATCCATCGGAAAAAACGTACTGAAGAATATTTCTGATTCCGATATTTGAAGGTTATCTGATATGAGACCGAAATATCTCTGCACATATACTCGCTACCGATTCTATCCCGTGGAAAGGATAACTTTAAATTATTATATCCATGAAAAGACAAACCTCGGAAATGATATTCGATTGGCCAAAAAGGCAGCACTCATTTAACTTGATCTGTCTTCATCTTCTATCTATTTTAGCCTGTAGAGCCAATCAAGTTATGGTGAACGGTAACTGCTACTCGATTTCCGGGGTCAATGGACCCTGCACGCACGACGCTCAATGTCAGGAGCCCGGTAGCCAACTCTTTTGCCAGCGCGGATTCTGTCAGTACCGCTCCTACCGTAACCCCGCGGATACTGTATACCGTAAGCCGTTTATACCGAGGTGACATCACCTACCAGTTAGTTTCAGCGACCTGTCAGGTAGCGGGCATGCAGCCAGAGGTTGTCAACGGAGAAGTAAAAAATTGTCTTTTACAGTTTTGTGGTACCGGATACCGGTAAGGGTTAAATGTGCTCGTGGATCACACCAGTCTTCTTTTCAGCTGTGAGTACAACCGAAACTTCAATGGAGGCCAGTACATTTGCTGCGGGAGTTCGACTTCCTCACTCTTTGGTAAAGCCGGTTCTCAATTTCGTAACTCACTATAGCAAATTCTTACAGGAGTTGTGAAAATGCATCCCGTTACAAGGACGCCCCTTCAGTGCTACGCCGTCAATAGCTGCACTTTTGTGGATTATCCCCATTGCGTATTTTCGAACCGATATGGGTACAACGTTTGCTGCTCGAAGAAGAACTGCGTGTAGGATAAGATGGTTTATGATCTATACAAAATAAGTGAAAAAAAAACATAATATATTCTTCGAGTCAAAGAACTTAAGGGCACAGTCAGAGCAAATTGTAATTAAGTACGATGACAAGAACTCCTGATCTAACACGTTCCAGCGTGCTGAAAAAATATTTCCGACTGCGTCTGATAAACCACCGAATAAGTGAACTGACAATTGACAGTTAACAGAGAGGGCAAAGAAATATCTTCCTAGCGCCTTCTAATAATCCGCAAGGAGTGGAATTGAGTAGATCAACATTGTCGACTAAAATCACTAAAGAAATATTTCTTCCTCTTGATAACCGGTAAACTAGCTGGCGGAGTGAAATCTAGAGTGGCGTTACCGACACGACACTTGAATGGAGCGAACTCGTTTTGCCGGCGATTGTATACACTGCGATTTTTCTTCCAGAGTGCGAGCCATTGTCCAAGCCTTAATTGATCTATCTTCTTCAATATATTCAACAGCTATTTGCTTTGTTTGTTTTACTATCTGTGTAAGACATCAAAGATGAACAGGGGCTGGCTTGGCGATAGATCCGACCTTCGACTTTGTCGACTCGCGCCAACAGAAACGGCTTGTTTTGGCTGTAGTTGTGATGTGTAATTCCGCCATCGCGCCAAGACCAGTGCAGTTTTCCAGACGTTCGGTGTGTCTTTTTTTGCGATCGGGAGGCGATGTTGGAGGGAGAGACGCCAGTGGCTCTGAAGCACCGCCTTAGCAGAAGCAGCAGCCACGTCGTCTTCTTAATATTTGGCCACCTGAGACAGGAGGGAATGCGAAGATGGTGGACATGGAAGACACTCCCGAGATGGTAATTCGAAGACGGAAGCTGGTGAAAGAAGAAGTGGACGCCGAAGAAAGCGAGCTGGAAGATTCTACAGAGTCGAAGCCGCTGGTGTCGCCTGGGCTCCCGGACACTCCGGTTCGGAAAACGTCAAAAGGGAATCGGTCGGTGAAGCTGGAAGAGCCGCTGGAGATCGACGTTGGCGAAGGCCCGTCCGAGAACTCTGAAGAAGAGAACGCCGAAGCAACGTCCAAGGAGGAGCCCGTTGGATTCTTCGACTTTGTATGGCGTGAGCTGACAAGGTATATAGCTTCTGCTCCTCTAAACCAAATACAAACGTATTCTAGGGGATATAACCTTCAGAACGATTCTAATCGGTATAGTGAGAAGACACGAAAAGTATGCGCTTTCCTCTGGATTCCATACGAGCTGGAGTGCTTCTTGTTCTTTGGATTCCTGCAGTGTGTTGACGCCTTCTGCCACCTGTTGACCTTTCTCCCCATTCGATTGCTGGTAAGGGTCCTCTGATTTTACTTACACTAGAAATTTTTTCCAGATGGCGTTTATCGGCTTCTTCACGGGCAGGAAGAGCTGGACACCGGCAGTGACGTGTGATTTCATTAAGCTGCTGATAGTAGTCTCAACGGCGTGTCTGATGCAGTATTTCGTGGATACTTCCATGATTTACCATCTCGTCCGAGGTCAGAGTGTCATCAAGCTTTACATCTGCTACAACATGCTCGAAGTAGCCGACAAGCTCTTCAGCAGCTTTGGTCAGGTATGTCCTTTGGGATCACACTGTGACAGTACATTTCGGACTACTTCAGGATATACTAGATTCCTGCTTCTGGAGAGCGGTGGAGAAGCCCGTGTCCATTTGGAGATTCGCCCTCCACTTTGCAGGCTCCATACTCTACGCCTTCCTACATTCCATTCTGGTCCTACTTCAGGTATGTTGAAGTTAATTCCGTAAAAATGACCTACGTTACCCAGGCGACGTGCTTAAACGTGGCGTTCAATTCCCAGAACCAGGCCCTTCTGGCCATCATGTTGTCCAACAACTTTGTGGAGCTCAAAGGGTCCGTGTTCAAGAAGCTCGGGAAGCCCAATCTATTTCAGATGTCCTGCAGGTTTGTTCCTTTGATTGTTCTATCTACTGCCAGTTCTTTAGTGATGTCCGAGAAAGGTTCCATATTTTGGTCCTGTTGGTTGTTGTCGTTATGCGGAACATGATGGCCGTCAACTGGAATTTTGAGCATCTGATTGAGATGTTCCCGGACTTGGTTGGTTCACATAGTGTGTGCTTGCGTCTATCTACTTACGTGATTTAGGTGTGCGTGATTTGCGGAGAACTTATCGTGGACTGGCTGAAACACGCCTTCATCACTAAATTCAACGAAATCAACGCCAAGGTTTATGAGGGTAAGATCTCTTCCAGAGCGATTTGGATAATTAAAGCTCCTTTTCTAGATTTCACAACCACCATTGCCTTCGACGTTGTGCGCGGACACGAAGAAGGCGCGTATTCCGATTACTCTGATCAGGTCTCCCGGAGGATGGGCTTCATTCCGATCCCACTTACTGTAGTCCTCATCCGTGTCATTGGACAGTCCATCAACATGGAGGGACGTGTGACAGTCTTCCTTTTTGGTTAGTCGCACAGCATGACGCCCCTTTTACCTCCACTCCTTCAGCGCTCACCTGGATAGTCGTATTGACAGTTAAGATTTTGAATGGAATCCTTATTTATGGTCAAGCATGCAACCACGTGAAGCGATACCGGAACCTGCAGGCCCAGGAGGAGTACGAGATTTATCGCAAGCGGATGCTGCTGAAGAAGAGCAAGAGCGCTCCAAATTCCCCGCGGATGAGCCTCATCGACTTCTCAGGTATCGGAGGCTCTTCATCAGTTTTATTGCGCTTCATTTCCTCTAGATGTGCTTCACCAGCCGAGGCCGTCCAAAGGCTTCACGATCTCGGATGTGATCACTCACTGGGAGGAGCTCTCCCAGTCCGCGGCAGAGATAGGAGACCGCGAAGAGCGCAAGGAGCCTTCGCTGGTCGAAGTGCTTCTGGGCCCAGAGCCCCCTTCTCCTGCTCCTCGAAGGACGCAGTCAATGATCTTCGTCCAGAATCGCAGTCGGGACAAGTCCCTCCCTCCTTCAACTACTATTCCAGAAGGTTTTCGGTGGCTTGTATCTTCTTCTGTATACTTCCACTTTCAGGCGATGAACGCAGCCACGAGGATTCCATCGAGCCGCAGAAGGAAAGCATATCGCAGACGAGTCCGAAACGGAAAGTGCCAACCATCGAATGCGAGAGCCTCACCGACATCCAAGCGTACACTATGCTGGGGAAGGAGGCCGACGGGATCCAATCGTGAAATCCGAATTTCCGGAGAGCGCCAATGGAGCGGAACATGTTGTAGAATGGGTCTTTGCGTACTTAACTTGTTAGAACTACGGGATTGTTTGGCGGTGATAATATTTATTATTGGAGATATTATGTTTGTACATAAAAGTTGTCATTTTGCGTCTCTTAGTGATCCAGAAGTGCTTGAGGCTTTCCAGGCGACTCGAGAAGGGAGATGGCGGACGCTCCTCGGAATGTCGTCTTCAAGAAGCTGATGCCCCTTCCCAGTAAGAGGCTGTCCGCACCCGATCAGGTGAGCGTTTCTGTTCAAGGAGTTCATGGTGACGCATTCAGAAAAGCGCCAAGGCACATCGCCCACCACCGAAGAAGGCGATTCCGAAGTCAGCCCATAATGTGGAGGTTCTGCTTCAGGAGAATCAGAAGGTGAGCAAATTGGACCGTATTCTTGATTGCATTTCGAGTTCTCCAGATGAAGCGTCTTCTGGAGTCGCTTTCGCGCGACTTCGAAGCCTCAAGGACGGCGGAATCTCTGAGCAGCCTAGAGCGCTCCAGAGTGGAACAGTTTTGGACGATGGCGAAGGAGGAGCTCAAGGAGAAACGCGTGCAGATCGCCCAACTCGAGCAGCGGATCCATCTAGAGAAGACGCAGAGTGTCGCGAAGATCGCCGTAAGCCAGATCTCCCGGTGAGGTCTTCGGGTATATGAGGTCCGTTTCAGAGCCTCAACAAGCAGATCTGCCTGCTGACTACCACGGCGACGGTCCAGAAGGTTGGCTCCACGCAGACCGAGGCGGAGGAGTTGACAGCGACGCCTACTGTGGACGCTTCGGCACAGACCCAGGAGGTGCTCCAAGAGAAGAAGCTTCACGAGGCGCTGCGACTGGAGGACGAGAAGCTGCTGGAGATGGTGGCTCAGATGGAGCGTGAGAAGCTCCAGGCGCTCGCGGAGCAGCAGCTGGTGGAGGTGAACATGGAGCGTCTTTTGAAGGAGCACGAGGAGAAGGTGGCCCGCGAGGTCCGGGAGGAGAAGGAGCACCAATTCGAGCAGCTGGCCCAGGCGCACAGCAGGGAGCTGGAGACGCTGGCCAAGGAGTTCCGAGGGACGCTTCAAGAGCACGCAGTGACCATCGATAATCTCCAGGTTGGAGCCTCTTCTTGGCAGAGATCACAATTAACGGTGTTTTAAGAAGGAGAAGCTGCGCCTGACGGAGGAGGCTGCCGAGCACGCGACGGAGATTTCCGACCTGAAGGCGCGCGTAGAAGCACTTGAGATTAGGCTCAACGAGGAGACCGCGGAAGTGGAAGCGTGTCGGAACGAGCGCAGAGAACTTCTTGGGCTTCGGAAGACCGGAGAGGTGACATGGGTCCTACGCTTTGTGAACCTGAAACGAGGCTTTAGAAGACCGCCAAGGAGCTCGTCCGACTCAAAGGCAAGCTGGACAAGTCCGAGAGCATCCGGGAGATAGTCCTCGGGGAGTTCAGGAAGGTATGGCTCTGGACATCTCGAACGGTGTTAGAACGGGTTCAGGTGGAGAAGGAGCGAGACGAGCTTGTCGCCGAGTTCGAGAGGCGCTTCGGAAGACGGATCGGCTGAATTAGGAGACACGTGACCTGGGATTCGATTTATTGGCTGGATGCCTCGACGTGTTCTATGAGATACAAATGAAGTACACTGGGGCACAATCGGGTTGTGAGAATCCACGCCCTGGAGGAACGAGGTCCGCCCACGGACAACAACAACAAATGAAAAAACGAAGACCTAACAACAACACTACTGCGATTCTATAACCTACTGGAGACGTCCCGGCTCACGCTTCGAGGTTGATGTTGTACGCGGCCAGAAGCCGCTTCTGCATGAACTTGTCCACGTCGAGGGGCTTGAAGTCCGACGGCGTCGGCGTGGACTCGGAGAGCACCGTGACGATGTTCTCATCGGGCTCTCCGTCCTCGTTCGTCAAGAAGTTCTGCCAGGCTGAAATGGACCTTCTCCTTTCTAGCTCTGCGCCCAAGGCTCACCGTTATCCAGAGCCTGCACGAGTTCGGGATCGGCCGGCTTCTGCGTGGGGAATTCAATATATCGGGGAGGGTCCACGGGCGTCTTGGTCACCCATTTTAGTGCCGCCGACCTGGAAAAGGATCGTTATTTTACTCGAGGTGCATGAAGTCCTATGATTAGGAGTGCTACAATGTTCTACACTATCTCCGTTCCGAATGGAAAGGAAGCAACAAAGTTCCGAGATCAAATGTTCGACTACGGCGCTTCAGATCAAGGTCAGGGCGAACGCACAAGGAACGATACTCACATGTCGATGGGTCTGACCGAACTGAGGAGTTTTTCGTCGCTCGAAGAAGTGATCCGTGAGTTGACGCCTAAAAAGTAGAATAGATCGGATGACGTAAGAGGATCCTACAGAGGTCGAGGTTTCGGTTCCTGGAGTTCTTGTGCAGAACCATGGACTTCTGGAGGCTGAAGCTGGGGATAGCTGTGCGGGGAAGGGCCGAGGCCGACTGGCTTATCTTGTACATGTTGGGAGAGAGACCCGAGAACACTAGACCCGCTCCTGAAAAACAGCGAATCTTATCTTCCTATCGCAACAGGTCGTCAGGAAGCGCAGGCTTTGCTAGGATGAGCAAGCGAGCGTGTTCGCACGTAAATCGCGTGAAGGGAGGGGCTATGAACTGAAACTATTTCAGCGTGCGTGCCAATCCGAAATCCAGAACAACTAGGGAGATCACTAATAGGATCTTAGTAGCAGATCGACAAGTAAGACCAGAACAGCGTTTTTGGCCGCGACCATGTCTTCGCAACATACTTTGACAAGACCCAGGTAAATCAGGGTTGCAAGGCAGCCCCGCCTGCCCGAGGAAAGAGAAGGACGACCCGAGGCTACATCGGGGAGAAGAAGCAAGTCTGGATCTGCACGTAAGCTCCCTCGCAGGGAGACAGACAGGAAGGAGACAGGAGACAGACACGTGCGGAGGGAGACTCCGGGAGGAGTGCACACAGTCGGCCGAGCAGCCCGCGTTGCCTCTCGCTATCTCCCGGTGATACGCCGCTCGCCGCGATGACTTTTGAACCCGAAAAGACCCGCGGAGCCGAAGAGTGTCGTGTTGACAACCCCACGTGCATCCGTGTGCGCCGTGATTTATGAGGGGACCCCTGAGACGTCCTTTCTGGAAGGAGAAGTTGGAGGGCCTAGGATCTTCTCCTCAATCCCGTCAACAGAGAGGAAGTCAACAGACGGGCTCGGTCTGCTGAGATCGACAAACACTGTCCGTCTTTAAGAGGCGCAGGGCGCTGATCTGATGTGCGAGCACACTTTCCACACCGAGAGTGTTATTGTCTTCTGCTTTCGGCAGCGCTGCTCTGCCGGGTCGAACAACACGCTGTAATGTCTTTTTAGGCGCCCCGTCGATCACTTATGCACAAACAAGACCGTGTTTCTTACGCAGTCTCGCTCTTTAAAGAAAAGACGACCGCCTGAGAGGGATGCGCAAACCTTGTAAGACCATAAAAAGGAAAGCGGTGCTGGTGGAAACTTCCAGCGAATTCAAGAGAGATTGGAAGCGGGATGAAACGTGAGCGAAGATTTGAGCAAGTGTCAAACTGAGCAACGGTCCGTTGACATTGTATGGCCCTACCTACATGTTCCCCTTCGGTGGGTTTGGAAGCTGGGAACCAAGTGGAAGCGTTATCCACCTTTGTGGATACGGTCACTGGATAGCGGGCGGTACTATCCGGGAAAAACCTGCCACTGACACTACGGCGAACGTGCTAATTCCTCTATTACATCTACCAAACAGGGAGCAGGGTTAAATATTCGACATTTGGCATCGCTACTTTGTCCCTTATCTTCAGTCACGCTCTTACTGTAGCGCTGTTCACACAAGTTGTGGAGTGTCGGTGAAATTAGAACCCGGAACAGGATATAAATGCAAGAAGGCACGTAGCACACAAGACATATCTCTACTTAACGTGGATATCTCTCACAACATTCACTTTTATTGTTCGATCAGAGCAACGAAATCACAAACCGCCCTCCTTGACTCCTTCCAACCTCCTCCTTCCGCGTCTTACCGTCCGAACATGAGCTGCTTGATGCTGTTGTAACGGTTCAGGGCCTGGTAGTTCCTCAGCGTCTTCTGGAAGTCCTCCGCGTCGCGGTCGAAGTTGTATCCCGGCTTGGAGTCGAGTGCCTTCTTCATCGAGATCGTCTTACCCGCCTCGTAGACCGGCAGAAGACGGGGCCATCCCATCTCCTGAACGATTTTAATCTTCTCATTTCCAAGTTGGACAAACCTGGGACGCCGGGTACTCTCGCTTTCCCATTCCGAGTCGCTGCATAAGCGTGCTGACTCCATGAAGCTGCTGGGTGGAAACCTTAAAGGAACGGTGAGGTTAAATTTCGAAATGGTCCGAAGTAAGGGTTTCCTTGGAAGTAAGCTTATCTGGCTTTGGGTGTTCACTTACTTCGACGGGAAGACAGGTCGAGATCAGGAAAGCCGTCAGGAGAAGTGAGATGTCGGTCTTCATCATGTCTTCTGTCTTCTTAGCCACCTGGAACGCAAAAGAGTGCCTCAACACGTAGAAGGAGACACTCCCCCCGTTGCAGAGGGAGCTCATAGGACCGAAATAGCATGAAAGACGGCAGAGAGCACAATGGGCGATTGTTCAAAGCCCTCAAATCAGGAAACAACCCCCAAAGAACGTCGACCTTTCCATATTCTGCTCAATGTTCTCTTAAAAGGCACAAATTTCTGAAGAAGGGATACCGTAATCCTAGGAAGATTGAATGACGTGGAAAGGAGGGACTGGAATTTTGGAAATTTCGACCCTACTTGTGGGTAGAGATCAAGAGCTTGAAGGGTCAATGTTTTTTGCTTCTGAAGGGAAAAAAGCAAGACAAGAAGGCAGCACGACCCAAGCTCCTCTGTAAGGAGGTGTGAACTGGGCGGACTGGGTGTGTACGCTCTCTGTGGACTCGGGGACGGTGATTAGAGTTTACGTCAAGGCGTTAATAATCAGTCGTGAAATGTGAAATTAGGAGGTGGGGACGGCACGAGTGCTCCTCGCGTGAAGAATCTCTCCGGGCAAGAATGTCAGCAAGGGATGCAAAACATGTCTCAAGTTGCAGTCAGCTCAAGTGTTCCAGCCTCGAGTGTGCAGCATTGTAGGTAAAGTTTAGATAAGATCGGTGAGCTGGACAGAACAGGAAAACCGTCCAATTCGGAGAAGGTTTGATACACCGCCCTAAAGGGCATCCTGTGACGAAGCCTCAGGTTCCTTTGATCCTTTTCAACTCAGGACACTCTGAGTGGTCCGCACATAAAAAACCTCGATTTATAAGGCGGAGACTATGTCTCCGCTATGCTAAAAGTCATAAATCAGACCCAAAAAGCGACCGCCTTATTGGCTGCGGAAACGACTGCATTTGCATGTATATCGAATCTCCCAAGATCATGGGGAGGATGGGTAATTGCAGCGGAGAAGGTGTCTAGACTGGTTACGGTAATTCCAGGTCCGGGAGGCCAAAAGGGCGCACTTCTTGAGGGAGGGGGAGGTACGCAGCGTACTTGTGTTTGTGTTCCGCGGGTAAAACGCACGTGAGAGGTTGTAATTTGTAGCTCGGGAGGTGTTGTTCCAAGTACAAAGGGGGAGCGTTATCGCGAAGGAAACGGACAAAACGTTAAGAAAAACCGATTCTTCTTGAAGAAGGGAACTTCTTAAGGAGAATAATGGAGCTCGGGAGATCGCCGAACGCGAAATGAGGACGAATGATTTCGACGTACTTCTTAAGTACGTCAGAGGAGCATAAATGTTAAAGAGTACAATTAAACGTTCTGGTTACACTTTATCGTAAATGTCGCACGTTTCAACGCTGTCCTGGTAATGAAAAATGTGTTTAAAAATCTCCGAAGCTTAAGGAATCATTCGTTTTGTGCCTCATTACCATAATCCACCATCGCCATGCAATCCGTTTTGTGTCTTATGTTGCCTCCGAATAGCCTTCCAAGTAAGAAGTCTGGGCGTCGAAACCTTACTGCATGCTTTACGTTCTTCTTTGATGTTTTATGTTGGCTGCTGGTAACCTTATCTCTACCGAGGGAGGTTGACCGACCCATCGACTTTCGCTGACGCCTTGGACTCTGATTATCAATGTAGTTAGGAGTCCTTTGGCGAACAAATGTGTTGCGTAAGTATGTGAACAAAGTCCAGAGAACACTTCTATAGCTTTATACGCACACTTCTGAAATACCCGTCAATCGAATAGCAAAGCGCAGGACAGCGTTCTTCTAGTTCCCTACGCCGGTCTCTAGCTGCTCCTGTAGGAAGCGAATGTAATCGATGGCTGACTGGAAAGAACAGTATCATCAGCAGCAGTGGGCAGCGAGTGTACCTGTATGATCTCGATAGGACTGGACAGCTTGTCGCCGCCGACCCTGTGGCGAAGTCGGTTCAGCGCCTCGATTCGCGCGACTTCAGAGTCTCTGGCGACGGTGATTGGCTCTTCCTCGCAGAAGGCTTTGGGCACTTTGGAACTGGCGGTCATGACTCTGGAAAGGTGTCACGTGGAGAGGACAGGAATATTGGAGTCATTTACACCAGGAAAGGAGGTAAACGGCTACAAACGAGCACTACTAAACGGGAGAACGCGAAGTACATCTCGTGAGGTTAAAAGCACGGGAAACACTGAACCAGAAGCTCCACGAGAACCAAATTTACAAGCACCTTTAGTCCCACTAGCCACTAGGTTTGGGAGCGCGCGCCTCTATTTCCGACTAAAAAGAGCGCAGCTGCACAGAGTGCCAGAAACTCGCGAACAGCAGTGGGAGCAGCAGCCCAGGCCCTTCATATTGTGGCCAGATGACCCCAGCCGCATCCAGGATCTCTTGATCAGCTGCTGGCGCCGCGCGCTTTGGCCTGCGGCACAGCTGCTTGGCCCTGCCAACACCTGGCCAAATAGGCGATCCAGGCCGCCGCTCCAAACACTCTTTGCAATAAATTATAAAAAAGGCCCGATGGCCCACACGCCGCGGCGCCTCAGCTGTGGATCCTCGGAATCTCGGCAGATGCGCCTGCGCGCCAGATGCTTAAGTAACGGACTAACGTATGTCGGATGTCCAAATCGCGGCCACGGCAATGTGCCACTCAAAAGCCGTAAAGAGTGTTTAATCGAAAGCGAACTTCCTCAATAAGCAAGTGCCTCCGTTGTGGATTCTCAGAAGATCCGGTCCCAAAAGGACCGAGCACAAAAGAATTTTGAAGGTAAATCGCAACAAGCCAAAACTGTCCAAAGGCCTTCTTACTGGAGGAACACGCTGAGATCGAGCGATTCCACGTCCACACTTATCGAGTGGCCTCAGCCGCAGATCCTCGGAATCTCGGCAGATGCGGTCCCGAACTGCGCGCCAGATGCTTATGCAACGCGCCTCCAAAAACAACAGATGCGGGAAGGAGGGAAGCGCAGCTGGGACGCGCGGGAACTGTCGGCACGGCGGATTACAGGAGCGAAAGTGAACGTAACGTGATTAGATGCAGATGGATGCTTATGAGGAGCGGCGCTAAGTGGATGAACACGGTGAGAGCGAGCGCGAGCGGGCGTCAGATGCAGATGTATACTCAGGTTAGTGCCAGCTGTGGGAGCACATGCGCCGCCGATACGATCACAGCTGCCCAATTCGAATCCTTCTGTTCCACATTCCGCCGGCTGGAAGTACAGCCCGAGTACGGCCGGCACGCGATATCAATATCGTCCAGCTGGTCATATCGATATTGAGCGAGAGAAGAAGGATTGATGTATAGTATATGCCCGAAAGCACGGAAAAAGACTATTTTGAATGCTGGTTCATGGAAACCAATTGGCTTCTGTGAGCGTTGCGACCCTAGTCCGACCCCACCTAATAGTAGATATTACATGCCTGTGAACCCAAACTCCTTGATATTAGCGACCACACTCTTACAATGTACCGCAACACATGAAGCAACTAACGGATGGCTTTAACAAGTCAAAAGATCCTTAACCTATCGCTGAAAGGCTCCAAGACCCAAAACCAACAATTGTCCGTCTGACGTTAGCCCCTTTCGGCGCCGGAATTGGCTGGGGGAACGGAACTGCGGGAACGGAAAGCGTTTCCGAGAGCGCGACCGCTGATGTCCTGATTGGGCCGGGACAGAAATTCGGCCATCTGCCAGGGCCTGAGGCACTAATGAACACGTCGCCTGATGCCGGCTACAGCTGGCTTTAATTTGGCATTTGCGCACAAATGTTCGACGCTGAATGTCGCCAGAGGCTCCGTTCGATTTGAGAATGCGACAGGTGGCCGTCCACTTTCCCACGGTCGTTCGGCCATGTGTTCGCTTCTCACGGGAGTTTATCTCCGCGCGACCCTCGCCAGGAAGTGGATTGCGACACACGGTGTTTTGCTTAGGTCGGCCTGGGCCCGCGTTAATGTATCGACGCAACCCTATTAGGCACGGGCGGCACGGCCCAAAGAGCAATGACCGGTCGTAGGTCGGATTACACAAAGGGATCAAGCACCTGCATTGTTTATGTTTGTTTGCGCCGCTTGCAAATTGCAAAAGAGGGCCGAGCTCCTTCGGCTGGGCTTCAAGCTCTATTACCGACCGCGGCCCCATATGGTATCGCAAATGTGTCATTGACAAGAACGCTTAGTAAGCAACGCTTGGAACGACTTGAGAACGGAATAAACAGGATGGGTCATATCATGGGCATGCTTTCGTCAGGGGCAACGGTAATCATCATGAAATGAACGATTGTCATGGAACATTTCCCACTCAGCACTCCATATGCTCCATTCCATTTTTTAACGGTTATCAGACAGAGGAGGAAATATCTCTTCATTTGTTTTACTTTGTTCACTTGTGGGTTATTGCAGGGTAGTGAAATATTTCTACATAGAAAAACACGAAATCAGATATCCTGGTCAACGTGAAACAATTCGAATTCGCCCCTTTTTACATTATTTTTCCTTTTTTCCATCGGACGTCCATATTTACTAAAAAGGAAATGAAAATGAAGAAAAAGACAAAAAGACTGAAGAATAGAATTAGACAAAAGAATCAAGCACCTGCATTGTCGCTGTTTGTTTGCTCGCAAATTGCCAAAGACGGGCCGAGCTCCTTCGGCAAGCTCGATTACCTGCCGCGGCCCCATATGTCATCGCAGGTGTGCCATTGAATAAGCGCGACGATGGAATATGCAAGTGTGAAGGCAATATCCTCCGTTCACACAAAAGGGGACCAATAAGGGCGCAGCGTGGGCTCGAAATATTGGCTATATTTACGGCATATCGACAACCTGAAGTGTGCGCTGCTCTTGACCCCGAGAGTTTTCGGCTCCGCCGGTGTTCCCGCCACTTATAATTAGTGGGAGTCGGCGCTCCGACGGACTCCGGAAGGGTCATGGCCGGTGCCGCAACCCTTAATCTGCACTTTATAATCGACGGTCCTAAAGTAGACTCTAATGACCGCGGTGATTTATGTCGCGGAAGTCGGATTACGGCACTCTTTGATCCCTGTGCGAGTCGATACACAAACAAGCAACCGATTAATCGCTGAGTGACCTCTTCTTTGCAAAGGGGAGAAAGACACTTTTATTTAGCGTTTCGCATGGAGGAAGTACGTGATCGGAAAGAAAACCTCAAAAACGCTGCACTAACGCCAACAATACCACATAACACAGGCCTCAAAACAGCATTCAAAATCACAAAACTGAGAATTTTTTAGAACAATTGCTCAGTTTTCCGGTTCTTAAATTTTAGAACCCACTTTTATGAATCATATTTTATCTGTAGCTACAAACTACGGTACCCTCACACTACAACTCTGTTCCTTTTACTTTCTTGATGGCCTCGAAATCCATGTGAAGGACGTGCAGAACTTAAAAACGCGTAATAAGAACACCAAAAGTAACGCCCAGTATTTTCAGGTTTACTTTCCCTGTAGCCGGGAAGACCGAAATAAAAATGGTTTAAAAACCAGTATGTGGCAGAGTTTTGCTTTCTAGAACTCAGTGATATGCTACATTGGTGGTTTTGTTTACTTATAATCCAGGTCGTTCGTTGACCGCTACCGTAAAACCCAATTCATACACCATTTATTCATGCACCAGCGGCGTTCCTGTGCCTTTCCCAGCCGGCCTCGAAATCCTCACAAGGGCGTTGCGCAAAGGCGTGCGGCGGCTGTAAGGACCCTTGTCGGCTACCGGCGGCTGTAAATCACATGGTATTGCGCGGTTCCCACACGAATTTGCCAAATGTTTCTGTGGGGATGCGCGCCTTTGTCGGTATGCGCAGGTGGCCTTCCCAGCGGAACGGGTTCCCATGCGGGAGGAGGGGCGCTGGGCGGGACCGGCGCGCCAAGTGACCACGCGGCGAGCTCTCCTCACAGTCGCTGTGTGCGCTTTTGTCCCGTCCTGTGAACTTCCCGCAATGAAGAGCTTCGTCGCCAGTTCGTCTTCCGCCTCATCGAACACCACCAAAGGGTCCCGCCAGGCGACCAAGAAGTCCGGTCGCGTCCGCAAATCCTCCAAGCAGAAGCGTGAGCAAGGAAAGGTCCTTGAGAAACTCCGCGACATGGTCGGAGCCGACGACCAGTCTGACCAGCTCGAGATCATGCAGGTGAGAGTCTTATCTTGACGCCAGAAGATCAATGTCCCTCTTGTAGAACGTGCTCGACTACATCTACTCACTGAAGGCGCAGCTGGAGTCTGACGACCAGATGGAGTCCCCGGAGCTCGCAAGCCTCATTTCTGCTTTCCGCGCCTCCCTCAGCCCGAAGCAGCTTTCCCCGGAGCCCTCCTCTCCGTAGATTCCCTGATCGGCCCTCGATCTTCTCCGTCGGGTACTGTACATATGTCAAAGCGATGTATATATTTCGTGCGATAGTAAATGATAGTCGATTTTGATCGCGTTGTCCAGGGCGCTGTGAAGACAGATGTGAAGCAGTGCGAAACTTCCCAGTAACCTATACATATGTATATGCGTCAACATGAAGACGCCAGATCTGTAATAGATCCAAAGAGCACATGAAGATTGCGGGTTTGTGCTTTTGGGTCCGAAATGAAATACCCGTGTGCTTGCACTTCCTGTTGTGCCAAAAAGACGAATTTAAAATCGATGTGGTCTTTTTTCGCCAATCTTAATGAAAGCCGTCACTTAAATTTTATCGTTGCTTCTTAGCAGATGTAGGGAATCAACAATCTAAGTGATTCAGTCACTTTTATTGAACTAACTTATGCTAAAATGAGGAAAACATTTATAAAGGTTGCTATGACAATGTACAAGCAATACTAACATGATAAGTTGTAGTCAAATGTGGGCTTAATTTGAGGACTTCAAGCATACGAGCTGTCATTTAAATTTGCAATCGCGCTGTTCCTTTGCAAATCTTGATTATGTTCAGATAAGTCTTCCCGGTTCCAGGAAATTTCATTTGCTTTTAGGCAGAGATGGTGAGCATATGTCAAAACCGACTATAGCCAATCGACATATTTCCCTCTAGAAATTGCGCAACCGCATGTTTGTTCACCGGGAGCCAGGGACAAAGCGTGTGGCTCAGGTGGTTTTCCAGATGGGCATTGTGTTGTTTATTGAATCCAGGTGAATCCGGCGCGGCAGATGGGGGAACACCTGAGCCGGCGGCGCGCATTTGGCCGCTCGGAAGGGCCATCTGACGAGCAGCCGCCAGTAGGCTTATCAAGGCAGTGTTCATCTATTAGTCATACGAGGAGAGAACATCCACAGCTGCTAGCCAGCGGGCCGCGCCGCATATGGCCAATTCAGAGATGCACCGCCGTCTGCGTCCCAGACCCTGGAGACCAAACTTTGCCTACCGTAACCGGCGCTGATTCGATCGGCAAACATAAATCTCGCCCGGACCATCACACAATCTTGAGAGGGATAATAAATATGCAAATAAAGGGTGTGTTGCCACGCGTCGACTCAAGGTCGATCTGCTCGCACGAGGGATTAATTTTGAGGAAAGTTTGTCGTTCGTGTCCTTGGCGGACTTGGTGACTCGGTGACAAGACCCAAGGTGACTCGCGCGCGCCTAAACGAGCGTAAAACCGCCACTTAGGGGTTCGAAATCGCGCCAAAGAGTGACGGACCTGTCAAGAAGATTTGGCAAATGACTGAGAACACTTATTTGCATCTTCACCACGGGGCGCCTAGCGCGGGAGTCGCCGGAATCCGATCCTCCTTCCCAGCCCGAATTGGTGACTGTTGCGCAACCGCTTTGTCCCAGTACAGTTTGCCCGGCCCAAACGTCCATTAGACGGACATCACATCAGATCTGACCCAAATAGTGACAGAACATCAAAAACCACTATGCCCTTGAAAGTACTTGTTTGACATCTTGCTTTCAAGATTATCCCGATGGAGCTAAAAGACACAAAAACTAAACATTACAGGCACTGTGTAAATTGATGAGGGCAAGTTCGAGATTCTCTAAAATTTTGGCCTCATGGTTGAACATACATATTTCAGCATTCGTTTTACTGGGTTTCATTTTTTACTGGTTATCAAACAAAAAACCAAAATATTTCATAGCTGGTTTTATTGATTTCACTAATTTGCAGGTCATCAGAAGACGGTGGAAATATTTCTTTGAGAAAACAGCTGTTGTCCGGTTTTTCCAAAAAAAGTGAGAGTGGATATTCTCCTGTAGCTTTCCTCTTTCCTATATTTACGAAAATGGGAATAAATGTTGAAGCAGGTTATGCAAAAATTGAGATATTGACTATCCAATAGCTCGAAGTGTAAATGCTCTCTTAAATTATTAAAAGAAATACCACTGAAAACGATTTAAAAAATGTCAGAATTATCCTTTAATCGCACATCACTGCTCTTCATCAAGGGTATTTGACACCTTTCCACTTAATTTAGGCCCTTCTTCACACATCCATAATTGGGGGTCCGAAGTGCCAACGAGTGGCGCAACAGGGGAAGTGCGAGAAGTGAACGAGTCGCAGGTGCGCCGATTGGATTTCGGAAATATGACACGCGCACCGTAAACAACAGAAACAATTTCGACTTAATTACGACACTTAGCAAAGTAAATCGCTGATGGCCTTGGCGACTGAAAGCACGTTGCAACCACGCGATCAACCTGGTGTCCTTCAAATCACATCTTTATCGTTCATCAATGGTAAACCTATTCAAGGAGGTCGTGAATATGAACTGATAGTGAATTGAATTGAACGGGTATCCAAGGCGCTTACGCTTGTCCAAATCCTGTGGCCCTTTGATACCTTTAATTGACCCCTTCTTATTACCTTAATCTCATTGCATTATTACCTTCTTGAGCGGTGCCCTTATTATTCTTGTATCAAAAACCACGTGTAACAGATTTCGGTTAACCGTAACTGTAACAGTGATCGAATTGTAATCAGAACTATAACCGAACAGTTACGGTTCACAGGTCTGGTTATCGGAAACAGGCCGAAATGTCTCTGCAGTAATTTTCAGGCCCTAATATTTCTGTCCTCGGTTCCGTTTTTTGCGGGTTATTAGGTAGAACCAGACACAATGTTTCTTTACTTCTTCCGTTGATTATTAGGTCACTTGCTCGCCGGTTATCAAACACAGTCGGAAATACTTCAGGTCGTGGAAACGTATTTCAGCTGGAGAAGCCCGCGGCGAGAAGTCCTCAGTCCTACTCAATTTTCATTTATTCTGTCTACATTGCTGCACTCGTGACTCAGGCTTTCCGTTCACAGGCCGTGTAACCAGTCGTCATTAAAACGCGACGCAATCGGTAAGAACGATCGCTTCCCTTTGATCAAATTCAGCCTGTTGTGTCCTGGTAACGATGCCACTTCCGTCTGAGGTACAACGCGATGTTGCACTTATCATCGTCTCGGTCAGCGTATGTCTCCCAATCTATGTTTTGTCTGACATTCCTATTAGTATGCTTTGGGAAATGTGAAAGAGATGGTCGGATTCCCGTGCAAACTATCACATACAGAGGCTATAGAGTTTTATATAATGGCACTGGTAAAACAAGGCACAGGATACACAGAATAGTACAGTGTGAGGATCAAGGAAAACATAAAGCAACCTATCTGCCTATAAACAACAAAACTACAGCGGGAAGGCCCGCGCCTGGCTTCCAGGGGGGATATACATCATAGAGAGCGGACGATGAGAGAACTTCGGTCGGCGCCCACTCCGAGCATCTTGATGGGGACGCCGACGAACTGCTCCACGAATTCGATGTACTTCCTGCAGTTCTCCGGGAGATCTTCGTACTTCCTCACGTCGGCAGTCGACGTCTTCC